>OZ023278.1:0-17595 GCA_964007475.1 Hybos culiciformis | reverse complement strand
AAAATTAAATTAATATAAATAACATTAATAAAATTACTACTCATATTACAAAAGTTATTAAATATAACTTTAAATTATTATTTTGTATTACTTGATTTATTTTAGAATAATGTACTAAATTTAAATATAATTGTTGCCCACCTAAAAATTCAGATCACCCTTGGTCAAACCCCTTAAAAATAACTATCCCTAAATTTAAAGGATATGAAATAATCCCATATGTTGAAATTATAGGTATAAATCATATAGACCCAATAAATCTAATTAAACTATAACTATTTAAAGATTTACTATTAGAATATAGTCCAGCATAAGCCATAATGTAACCAATCAATCCCCCTAAAATACAAACAAATAATGTTAAATGTTTTAAATAATAAGGTAAACAAATTATTCTCGGAGTAGGAAAAATTAATCAATTTAACATAGCCCCCCCAATTACACTTATAATTATAAGACCTATTATACCACTTAATATAATTCACCCCTCATCATTTAAAACATTTATTCTTCTACAATTCAAATCCCCAGTTATTGAATAATAAACTAACCGAAAAGAATAACACACTGTTAATCCAGTGGAAAAAAAATACAAAAAAAATCTAAATATATTAATATAAGACATAGATACAATTTCTAAAATCAAATCCTTAGAGTAAAATCCCGCCAAAAAAGGCATCCCACATAAAGCTAAATTAGCCACATTAAAACAAGTAGATGTTAGAGGCATATGACTAGATAATCTCCCTATATAACGAATATCCTGAGAATTATTTATATTATGAATAATAGCCCCAGCACATATAAATAATAAAGCTTTAAATAAAGCATGAGTTAAAAGATGAAAAAAAGCTAACTTATAATATCCTATAGATAAAATTCTTATTATTAACCCCAACTGTCTTAAAGTTGATAAAGCAATAATTTTTTTTAAATCAAATTCAAAATTGGCGCCTAATCCTGCTATAAATATTGTTAAACCAGAAATTAATAATAAAAATTTTCCTAACATAGAATCAACTAGTAAAATATTAAAACGAATTAATAAATAAACCCCAGCTGTCACTAAAGTTGAAGAATGAACCAGGGCTGAAACAGGAGTAGGAGCAGCTATAGCAGCAGGTAACCAAGATGAATAAGGAATCTGGGCACTTTTAGTTATAGCAGCTAAAACCACTAACCCCCCAATAATTAATATTTCTAGATCACTTTTTATTAATTCAATATAAAAAATATAATTTCAACTCCCGTAATTTAATATTCAAGCAATTGCTAATAATAATGCTACATCTCCAATACGATTAGATAAAGCCGTTAATATCCCCGCATTATAAGATTTAATATTTTGAAAATAAATAACTAAACAATAAGAAATCAACCCTAACCCATCTCACCCTAATAAAATTCTAATTAAATTAGGACTAATAATTAATAATATTATAGATAAAACAAATATTAAAACTAATATAATAAAACGATTAATATTAATATCTAATCTCATATATTCTTTTCTATATAAAATAACTAAAGAAGAGATTAATAAAACAAAAGATATAAATATTAAACTTATTCAATCAAATAAAAAAGTCATTACAATTATTGAAGAATTTAATCTAATAACCTCCCACTCAATAAAATAAACTAAATCACTCAATAAAAAATTAAGTCTTAAAACAAATAAACTAATTCTAATAAAAATTAATCTAATAAAACTAATTAAACAAATTGAGATATACTTCACAATCTAAAATAAATAACTTATATCTTTGACACCACAAATCAATATTTTAATTAAACTATTTAAATAAATATAAACTTAACTTATAAATAGTAAGTTATACCTGTAATTTATTCTTATAATAAAAAAAATACTTCTATCTATACAACACAACCACACAAAAACTTTATTAAACTATAATCACATAATTGATATATCACTTTTTAAAATTAATAAATTTAAAGGAAATCAATGTAGAAAAAGTAATAAATATTCTCGATTAACCCCTCTAGATATAGCATACAAATTAGAAAATAATTTACCATGCTGACTATAAGCATATAAATAAAGAGTGTAAGCAGCTCTAAAAAACGACAAAAAAGATAATATAATTACAGTAACTCAAGACCATCTAACAATTCTATTTAATAAACTAATCTCCCCCAATAAATTTAAAGTAGGAGGAGCTGCTATATTAGCTGAACTTAATAAAAATCACCATAAACTTATTCTAGGTATAAAATTTAAAAGACCCTTATTAATTAATAATCTACGACTCCCTAACCGCTCATAACTAATATTAACTAAACAAAATAATCCAGAAGAACAAAGCCCATGAGCAATTATTAAAGTATAAGAACCACTAAATCCTCAATAAGTTATAGTTATCAACCCCCCTAAAACAATTCCTATATGAGCCACTGAAGAATAAGCAACTAAAGCTTTTAAATCAGTTTGTCGTAAACATATTAATCTAACCAATACTCCACCTACTAATCTAATTCTAATTCAAATAAAATTATATTTTAAACCTGATAACTGCAAAAAACTAAATACTCGCAATAATCCGTAACCTCCCAATTTTAATAAAATTCCAGCTAAAATTATAGATCCCGAAACTGGCGCTTCAACATGAGCCTTAGGTAATCATAAATGAACTAAAAATATTGGTATTTTAACTAAAAAAGCTATAATTATTCTTAAATATAACAAATTATAATTTAATGATACACTTATTATTAAATAAAAATTTAAACTACCAAAATTATTAAATAAATAAAAAATAGCTACTAATAAAGGTAATGAAGCCAATAATGTATAAAATAATAAATAAACTCCGGCCTGCAAACGCTCTGGTTGATACCCCCACCCTAAAATTAAAAATAAAGTAGGAATAAGACTTCTCTCAAAAAATATATAAAACATAAATAAAGATATTCTGCTAAATGTTAAATATAAGAAAAATAATAAAAATATTACATTTAATAAAAATAAAGAAATATAATTATTATTTTTATTAATAGATTCTCTTGCTATTAATATTAAAGTACAAATTCACAATCTTAATAAAATTATTCCATAAGAAATTATATCACAACCTATAAAATAAGAAATATTAACAAAATAATTTGAATAAAAATTTATAACAATAAATAAAAAACTTAACAAAAATAATATATTCTGAACCATTCAAAATATATTATTAATAAAACAAAAACTTATTAAAATCAAAATAACTAATAAAAATTTTAACATTGTAAAACTCTAAAACTTTGAAAATAATCATTACCATAAGATCGAATTATAGAAACTAGAATGGAAAGACCTAAAGCCCCTTCACAAACACTGAAAGTCAAAAATATTATTCTAAAAATACCCTCATAACTTATATAACTTAAATAAATAAATAAAACTAAAAATAAACTAAGAACAATAAATTCCAAACTCAATAATATTGATAATAAATGCTTACGATTAGAAACAAATATTAAAATCCCTAAAATAAATATAATAAAAGGTAATTTTCAAATAATTAATATTATCATTAATAATATTATACAAGCTTTTATAATTTATAAAAAATATTGGTCTTGTAAACCAACAATAAGATTAAAATCTTTTTAAGCTTCAAGAAAAAAGAATTTCTTTATCATTAATCCCCAAAATTAATATTTTAATTAAACTACTTCTTGATATCATTCAAACGATTCTTTACTGTTCCATTTTTATTATTAGAATCTGTTTTTTACAAATAAGTCATCCTTTGGCTATAGGTTTAATTCTATTAGTACAAACTTTATTTATTTGCTTAATAACAGGAGTTTTAACCAAAACTTTTTGATTCTCCTATATTTTATTTTTAATTTTTCTAGGGGGAATACTTATTTTATTTATTTATGTTACTTCATTAGCCTCTAATGAAATATTTTCTTTATCCATAAAATTAATAATAACATTAGTTAGAATTTTTTTTGTTTTAAATTTAATATATATATTTATAGATAAAACACTTCTAGTATCATTTTTACCTAATATTGAAATAAACGAAAATATTATAGTAACCAACTTTATTCAAGAAAATAATTTAAATTTAAATAAATTATATAACTTTCCCTCAAATATAATTACACTCTTATTAATTAATTACCTATTAATTACCTTAATTGCAGTAGTAAAAATTACAAATATCTTTTATGGACCCTTACGACCAATATATTAATGTATATATAACCAATGAACAAACCTTTACGATTAAATCATGCCCTTTTTAAAATTGCAAACAATGCTTTAGTAGATTTACCTGCCCCTATTAATATTTCAAGTTGATGAAACTTTGGGTCATTATTAGGATTGTGCTTAATCCTGCAAATCATAACAGGATTATTTTTAGCTATACATTATACAGCAGATATTTCCTTAGCTTTTGATAGAGTAACACATATTTGCCGAGATGTAAACTATGGTTGATTACTTCGAACTCTTCACGCTAACGGAGCATCATTTTTTTTTATTTGTCTATATTTACATGTAGGACGAGGTATTTATTATGGATCTTTTTTATTTATCCCTACATGAAGTGTAGGAGTAATTTTATTATTTTTAGTAATAGGAACAGCCTTTATAGGATATGTATTACCTTGAGGACAAATATCTTTTTGAGGAGCAACAGTAATTACTAATCTTTTATCAGCTGTACCCTACCTAGGAATTGATTTAGTACAATGAGTTTGAGGAGGATTTGCTGTAGATAACGCTACCTTAACTCGATTTTTTACTTTTCACTTTATTTTACCTTTTATTGTAGCTGCAATAACAATAATTCACTTACTGTTTCTTCATCAAACAGGATCAAATAATCCATTAGGAATTAATTCTAATTCATATAAAATTCCATTCCACCCATATTTCACTTTTAAAGATATTGTCGGATTTGTAATTATAATTATATTATTAACACTTTTAACCCTTACAAATCCATATTTATTAGGAGATCCAGATAATTTTACTCCAGCTAATCCCCTAGTAACCCCTGTTCATATTCAACCTGAATGATACTTTTTATTTGCCTACGCAATTTTACGATCAATTCCTAATAAATTAGGAGGAGTGATTGCTTTAGTAATATCTATTGCAATTTTATTTATTTTACCTTTTACTAATTTAAGACAATTTCGAGGTATTCAATTTTATCCCTTAAATCAAATTTTATTCTGAATTATAGTAATTACAGTAATTTTATTAACTTGAATTGGAGCCCGACCAGTAGAAACACCATATATCTTTATAGGTCAAATACTTACTGTAATCTATTTTTCATACTATATTATTAATCCTTTAATAACAAAATGATGAGATAATTTAATTTCCTAAACTTACACTAATCAATTTTAATAATATAACTAATTAGTTAATGAGCTTGATATAAGCATATGTTTTGAAAACATAAGATAAAATTAATAATTTTATTAACTTTTTATCATAATCCTACTTTAAAATTTTACTAAAATTAATTCATATAAAAGAAATAATAAAAATTTTTAAACCAATAAAAAACATTAAATAATTTAAAGAAAAAGGCAAAAAACATTTTCAAGCTAAATATATTAATTTATCATAACGAAATCGTGGTAAAGTACCTCGAACTCAAATAAATAAAAAAGAAATAATACTTAATTTTAAATAAAATATAATAGAAAATAAATCAGCTCCTAGAAATACTACTACAAATAGCATTCTTATAAATAAAATTCTAGAATACTCGGCCAAAAAAATTAAAGCAAAACCACCTCTTCTATATTCCACATTAAATCCAGATACTAATTCAGACTCTCCCTCAGCAAAATCAAAAGGAGTCCGATTAGTTTCTGCTAAACAACTTCTAAACCAAACTAAACTAATAGGTAATAAAATAATAAAAAATCAAATATAATTCTGATAATTATAGAAATCTAATAAATTATACCCCCCAATTAAAAAAACAAAAGACAATAAAATTAAAGCTAAACTAACCTCATATGAAATTGTTTGAGCTACTGCACGTAACCCCCCTAATAGAGCATAATTAGAATTAGAGGATCAACCAGCAACTATTACTGTGTATACCCCCAATCTTGTACAAGATAAAAAAAATAATAATCCTAAATTAAAAGAATACAATTTAAACAAGAAAGGAATGCATATTCAAACAATTAAAGACAAAAATAAAGAAAAAATAGGAGAAAAATAATAAGAAATATAATTAGATAATAAAGGATAAGTCTGTTCTTTAGTAAATAATTTAATTGCATCACAAAATGGTTGAGGAATACCTATCAATCCTACTTTATTAGGACCTTTACGAATCTGGATATAGCCTAATACCCTGCGCTCTAACAAAGTCAAAAAAGCTACACCTACTAAAACACAAATAATTAATAGCAATCCTCTTACTAAATTCAAAATTAACTCTTGTAAAATCAATACTATTTATAGTATACTATACTATATAAATAAAATCTAAATTTATTGCACTAATCTGCCAAAATAGTACAATATTAATTTTATACAATATCAAAATTTATTATTCTAATATTTGGTCCTTTCGTACTAAAATATTCTATTTTATTAAAGATAGAAACCAACCTGGCTCACGCCGGTTTGAACTCAGATCATGTAAGAATTTAAAAGTCGAACAGACTCAAAAAATAAACTACTACGCCTAATTTTATCTCTTAATCCAACATCGAGGTCGCAATCTTTTTTATCGATATGAACTCTCTAAAAAAATTACGCTGTTATCCCTAAAGTAACTTAAATTTTTAATCATTAATAATGGATCAAAAAATCATAAATTTATGTTTAATTTAACTAAAAGTTTATTAAATTTTAATATCACCCCAATAAAATAACTTCAAATATTATACTTTAAATAATCTAAATAACTATAATAAATAAATTATTAAGATTTATAGGGTCTTCTCGTCTTTTAAATTTATTTTAACTTTTTTATTAAAAAATAAAATTCTACTAAAAATTCAAATGAAACAGTTAATACCACGTCCAATCATTCATACAAGCTTTCAATTAAAAAACTAATGATTATGCTACCTTTGCACAGTTAAAATACTGCGGCCATTTAATTAAAAATCAGAGGGCAGATTAGACTTTTTATATAATATCAAAAAGACATGTTTT
Source organism: Hybos culiciformis (assembly GCA_964007475.1). Classification (NCBI taxonomy): domain Eukaryota; kingdom Metazoa; phylum Arthropoda; class Insecta; order Diptera; family Hybotidae; genus Hybos; species Hybos culiciformis. The sequence goes on along the minus strand of OZ023278.1, from coordinate 10,424 downwards.
TGTTAAACAAGCGAGTATTATATTGCCGAGTTTTTTAAATAAACTTTTCATTCAAAAATATTTATACAATAAAAATATACTAATTCTATCATTATTACTTTATTTTTAAAATAAAAATAAAAATTTTCATAAAAAAATTAAAATTAATTAAATAATTTTAATAAATAAATAAATTATAAAATATTTTCTAACAATTACTATTTCTAAGCATATTATTTATTATTATATTATAAATCAATTTATATTAATTTATTTTATAGCTTATCCCATAAAATATTACTTTTTAACAATATATAATTAAAAAATTAAATTCATAATATATAAATACAATATAAAATATACATTAAATATTATATTTATATTAATTAACACAATATTAAATAAAAACTAAATTAAATTTATTTATAAAAAAACTAGATATATTTAAAACCGAATAACTTTTAATTTCCAAAAAATTATTTATAATAATTTTATAACATTATATATAATAATTTTTTAACTCTTTTAAAATCGAGAAAAATAATATTTATTATTTTTTATTTGATAAACTCTGATACACAAGATACAATAAATTAAATTTTCTTTTATTTCAATAATTTTTCAATTTATTTCAATATTCTTTTACAATACTAATTAACTATAATTAAATTTATTTTTTCTTTAAACAATAATAAAACAATATAATGATATAATTATTTTTAATAACTAAATTAAACTTTCTATAAACCTATTAATAAATAAAAATTGATTAATTTATATTGATTTACACAATAATCTTTTCAATGTAAATGAAAAACTTAATTAAAGCTTTAAATTATCATTCTAGAAACACTTTCCAGTATTCCTACTATGTTACGACTTATCTTATTTTAATAAACAATAAGAGCGACGGGCGATGTGTACATATTTTAGAGCTAAAATCAAAACTTTAATCTATAAGAATTTACTTTCAAATCCATTTTCATTTATATATTTAATAATAAATCCATTAAAAATAATTTTATTGTAACCCATTAAATACTTAATTATTAGCTGCACCTTGACTTGATATTAAATTTAATTAAATTTATTGAAAATTAACTTTCTTATAAAATATTCTATAACAGCGATATACAAGCTGAAAAACAAAATTAAGTAAGATACAATGTGGATTATCAATTACAAAACAGGTTCCTCTGAACAGACTAAAATACCGCCAAATTCTTTAAGTTTTAAGAATATAACTAATACTACTTAAATATTTTATAAATACATTTTAAATAATAGGGTATCTAATCCCAGTTTAAATTTAAAGGTTTTAAGCTTCATTAATTTTAAATAAATTTTAATACTTAATTTTAAAATTTCACCTAATAAAATTATTTCTAAAATTTTTTTAATATACAATTAACTTTTATTAACTAAATTTATTTATATTTTTTGTATAACCGCGATTGCTGGCACAAAATTTATCAATATTATAAATATTACTATCTATAAATTTCTTTAATAAAAAATAATATTAATTATTGCTAATTAAAATAATAATCTTTTAGATAATTACCAACAAACACAAAAATTTACATATAAAATAAACTAATAACAAATATATAAGCCAAAATAAAACTTTATAATAAAAATTTAATATAAATATTATTTATTTAATATTTATAAATATTATTTAAAATAACTAAAAATTATCAATTAAAAAATAAATTATTTTATAAATTGCAAATAATATTTTTTTACATAATATAATAATTTAATTAATAACCTAATAAAAATAAAATAATACTATTTTCATTAATTAAATAAAATTAAAAATCAAAGAATAATTAATTAATACAATTTAAAAAATAACAAATTTTAGTACCTTTTCTCCTCACATAAAAATTTACAAATAATTATTGATAGCTCCCTTAAACTATCAAATTAATTATTTATTTATATAAATTATTTAATATGGCCATTATTTATTTAATATTTATAAATATTATTTAAAATAACTAAAAATTATCAATTAAAAAATAAATTATTTTATAAATTGCAAATAATATTTTTTTACATAATATAATAATTTAATTAATAACCTAATAAAAATAAAATAATACTATTTTCATTAATTAAATAAAATTAAAAATCAAAGAATAATTAATTAATACAATTTAAAAAATAACAAATTTTAGTACCTTTTCTCCTCACATAAAAATTTACAAATAATTATTGATAGCTCCCTTAAACTATCAAATTAATTATTTATTTATATAAATTATTTAATATGGCCATTATTTATTTAATATTTATAAATATTATTTAAAATAACTAAAAATTATCAATTAAAAAATAAATTATTTTATAAATTGCAAATAATATTTTTTTACATAATATAATAATTTAATTAATAACCTAATAAAAATAAAATAATACTATTTTCATTAATTAAATAAAATTAAAAATCAAAGAATAATTAATTAATACAATTTAAAAAATAACAAATTTTAGTACCTTTTCTCCTCACATAAAAATTTACAAATAATTATTGATAGCTCCCTTAAACTATCAAATTAATTATTTATTTATATAAATTATTTAATATGGCCATTATTTATTTAATATTTATAAATATTATTTAAAATAACTAAAAATTATCAATTAAAAAATAAATTATTTTATAAATTGCAAATAATATTTTTTTACATAATATAATAATTTAATTAATAACCTAATAAAAATAAAATAATACTATTTTCATTAATTAAATAAAATTAAAAATCAAAGAATAATTAATTAATACAATTTAAAAAATAACAAATTTTAGTACCTTTTCTCCTCACATAAAAATTTACAAATAATTATTGATAGCTCCCTTAAACTATCAAATTAATTATTTATTTATATAAATTATTTAATATGGCCATTATTTATTTAATATTTATAAATATTATTTAAAATAACTAAAAATTATCAATTAAAAAAATAAATTATTTTATAAATTGCAAATAATATTTTTTTTTTTTTTTTATATATATAAATAATTTAATTAAATATAAATAAATATTAATCATTATAATTATATATATAAATATCTATATGCTAATATATATGTATATCTATATAATAGAGAAATATAATAAATATATATATATATATTGAACAAGAGATTGTTAATTAGATAATATAACTAATCCTATATCGCTATATATTATATATATATTAATAGATTAACTAATATAAATATATAATTTATTTAATATATAATATATTTATTAATATATATATATATTTAATTGTATATATATAATATATTAATTTATAATTTGTATATAATTGATTTATTAATTAAATATTTATTAATTATGAGATATTTATATATTTAGTATTTATTTTTTTTTTCAATTTATATATATTTAATATTAATAATATAAATTTTTATATTAATAGGCTAACATATATATAAGTATATTATATTCATATATATATATATATTTAATTAAATAATTTATATATATATATACATATTATTTTTATTAAATTAATTTATATAATATAAATATTTATATACATATAAACATATTATAATTTTTTATTTATTAAATTACTAAAAAAAATTATTTTAATGTTTAAAAAATTATTTTTAAAATAATATTAAAAACTGTTATTTATTATAATAATAATTTATAATATCAAATTAGTAAAATATTAAAAAATTTTATATAAACTATAAAAAAAAAAAAAAAAAATACTATATGATCAATTTCCTTGTTTTTTTTTTAATGAATTGCCTGATAAAAGGATTACTTTGATAGAGTAAATAATATAAATTAAATTTATATTCATTATTTATATTTAATGGAATTAAACCATTTCTAAAAATATCAAAAATTTTTGTGCATCATACACTAAAACATAAAAAAAGATAAGCTAAAATAAGCTATAGGGCTCATACCCCTTTTATAAAGGTTATAATCCTTTTCTTTTTAATTATAAAAAATTCATCAAAAATTCTATTTTTAATAATTTTAATAATAGGAACTTTAATTACAGTTTCCGCTAATTCTTGGTTAAGAGCTTGAATAGGATTAGAAATTAATTTACTGGCATTTATTCCCTTGATAAATGACCATAATAATTTAATATCTACAGAAGCTTCTTTAAAATATTTTTTAACCCAAGCTTTAGCTTCCTCTGTATTTTTATTTACCGTTATTAATTTAATATTAAAAAATAATATATTAACTATATTCAATAGTATTTCCTTAAACTTAATTAATTTAACTATTTTGTCTACTTTATTGATAAAAAGAGGAACTGCTCCTTTTCATTTCTGATTTCCAGGAGTTATAGAAGGATTATCTTGAATAAATTCTATGATTTTAATAACTTGGCAAAAAATTGCTCCTTTAATATTAATTTCTTATTTAATTCATTATTACTTTATATATTTTATTGTTATTATATCTTTATTAATTGGCTCATTAGGAGGATTAAATCAAACATCTTTACGAAAAATTATAGCTTTTTCCTCTATTAATCACTTAGGATGAATACTTAGAGCAATATTATTTAATGAAAACCTTTGAATAATTTATTTTACATTTTATAGTTTTTTATCTATAACAATAATTTATTTTTTTAATATATTTAATATATTTCATATTAATCAAATATTTTCAATATTTTTCTATTCTAAAAAAATAAAATTTTCTCTATTTCTTAATCTTTTATCTTTAGGGGGATTACCTCCTTTTTTAGGATTTTTACCAAAGTGATTTGTTATTCAATTTATAGTTTTAAATTCACAAATATTTTTATTAACAATTATAACAAGATTAACATTAATTACCTTATTTTTCTATTTACGTTTATGTTATTCAGCTTTTTTAATAAATCAATATGAAAATAATTTTATTTTAAAAATAAATTATAATAATTTTTATATAAACTTATACTTAATGTTATCTTTTTTTTCAATTTTTGGGTTATTAATTATTAGAATAATATTTTTTATTATATAAATTAAGGTTTTAAGTTAAATTAAACTAATAGCCTTCAAAGTTATAAATATAAGTAAATATTCTTTTAAGCCTTAATAAAAATTATTACTTTAGAATTGCAGTCTAATATCATATTTGTATATTGACTATAAAGCTAATTTTGATGATTAAAGAGTTATTTAACCCATAAATAAATTTACAATTTATTACCTATAATTCAGTCATTTAATCGCAACAATGATTATTTTCGACTAACCATAAAGATATTGGAACACTATATTTTATTTTCGGGGCATGATCAGGGATAGTAGGAACGTCTCTAAGAATTCTAGTACGAGCTGAATTAGGCCATCCAGGAGCATTAATTGGAGATGATCAAATTTATAATGTAATTGTAACAGCTCATGCTTTTGTAATAATTTTTTTTATAGTAATACCTATTATAATTGGAGGGTTTGGTAATTGATTAGTACCATTAATATTAGGAGCCCCTGATATAGCTTTCCCTCGAATAAATAACATAAGTTTTTGAATATTACCTCCCTCACTAACTCTTCTTTTAGCAAGTAGTATAGTAGAAAACGGAGCTGGAACAGGATGAACAGTTTACCCCCCACTATCTGCAGGAATCGCACATGGTGGGGCATCTGTTGATCTAGCAATTTTTTCTCTACATTTAGCAGGAATTTCCTCAATTTTAGGCGCAGTTAATTTTATTACTACAGTAATTAATATACGATCGCCTGGAATTTCCTTTGACCGTATACCTCTATTTGTTTGATCAGTAGTTATTACAGCAATTCTTTTACTTTTATCGCTTCCTGTTTTAGCTGGAGCTATCACAATATTATTAACTGACCGAAATTTAAATACATCTTTCTTTGACCCCGCAGGAGGAGGAGACCCTATTTTATACCAACACTTATTTTGATTTTTTGGACACCCTGAAGTTTATATTCTAATTTTACCAGGATTCGGAATAATTTCACACATTATTAGACAAGAAAGAGGAAAAAAGGAAACTTTTGGATCTTTAGGAATAATCTATGCAATATTAGCTATTGGTTTATTAGGATTTATTGTATGAGCTCACCATATATTTACAGTAGGAATAGATGTAGATACTCGAGCTTATTTTACATCAGCTACAATAATTATTGCGGTTCCTACTGGAATTAAAATTTTTAGATGATTAGCTACCCTTCACGGATCTCAATTAAGATATTCACCAGCTATTCTATGATCATTAGGATTTGTTTTCCTATTTACGGTAGGAGGATTAACTGGAGTTGTACTAGCTAATTCCTCTGTTGATATTATTTTACATGATACTTATTATGTTGTAGCTCACTTTCACTATGTTTTATCAATAGGAGCTGTATTTGCAATTATAGCAGGGTTTGTCCACTGATACCCACTATTTACAGGCCTAACTATAAATAATAGAATATTAAAATCTCAATTTTTAATTATATTTATTGGAGTTAATTTAACATTTTTTCCACAACATTTCTTAGGATTAGCAGGTATACCTCGCCGATATTCAGATTATCCTGATGCATATACTACATGAAATGTAGTGTCAACAATTGGATCTTCAATTTCTTTATTAGGAATTTTATATTTTATTTTTATCATTTGAGAAAGAATAATCAGAAAACGTTCAGTGATTTATCCCCTTCAATTAAATTCATCTATTGAATGATATCAAAATATTCCCCCAGCAGAACACAGATATTCAGAATTACCTTTACTAAATAATTTCTAATATGGCAGATTAGTGCAATGGATTTAAGCTCCATATATAAAGATTTTATTTCTTTTATTAGAATATTAATGGCAACTTGAGCAAACCTTAATTTACAAGATAGAGCTTCACCTTTAATAGAACAATTAATTTTTTTTCATGATCATGTATTATTAATTCTTATTATAATTACAATTTTAGTAAGATATTTAATGTTTATATTATTCTTTAATAATTTTAGTAATCGATATTTATTACATGGACAAACAATTGAAATTATTTGAACCATTTTACCAGCAATTATTTTATTATTTATTGCACTCCCCTCATTACGCTTACTATACTTATTGGATGAAATTAATGAACCAATAATTACTTTAAAAACAATTGGTCATCAATGATACTGAAGATATGAATATTCTGATTTTTTAGATATTGAATTTGATTCCTATATAATCCCAACAAATGAATTAAATATAAGAAACTTTCGACTACTAGATGTGGATAATCGTGTAATACTTCCTATGAACTCTCAAATTCGAATCTTAATTACAGCCGCTGATGTAATTCATTCATGAACAGTCCCTGCTCTAGGTGTAAAAGTAGACGGTACACCTGGACGGCTAAATCAAACTAATTTCTTAATTAACCGACCAGGTTTATTTTTTGGCCAATGTTCAGAAATTTGTGGTGCAAACCATAGTTTTATACCTATTGTAATTGAAAGAATCCCAACAAACTACTTTATTAAATGAATTTCCTCTATAAACTAATTAACTTATTATTAACTTATATATATATAAATAATATTTAACTTAAAAATAAATTTAAAATTAATCTATCAATAATTATTCATCTATATATATATATATATATATATAATATATATATATCTAAATATCCATTAGATGGCTGAAAGCAAGCACTGGTCTCTTAAACCATTATATAGTAAATTAGCAATTACTTCTAATGATATTGTAATTAAAAAATTAGTTAAACCCAATAACATTAGAATGTCAACCTAAAATTATCAAATATTGATATTTTTTAATTCCACAAATAGCTCCCATTGGTTGATTAAATTTATTTATTATATTTTCTATTATTTTCATTTTATTTTGTATTGTAAATTATTACATATTCATCCCCCTACCTAATTCACAAGAATTTAATGATAAAAAAATATCTAATACTATAAATTGAAAATGATAACTAATTTATTTTCTGTATTTGACCCATCTACTAGAATTTTTAATATATCATTAAATTGAATAAGAACCTTTTTAGGCCTTTTAATGATCCCATCTTTTTATTGATTTATACCTTCCCGTCATCAAATTATTTGAGTTCAAATTATTAATACACTTCATAAAGAATTTAAGACACTTTTAGGGCCCCCAGGGCATCAAGGAAGAACCTTCATTTTTATTTCTTTATTCTCTTTAATTATATTTAATAATTTCTTAGGATTATTTCCCTATATTTTTACTAGAACAAGTCATATGACTTTAACTTTAGCTTTAGCACTACCTCTTTGACTTTCTTTTATAATATACGGTTGAATTAATCATACCCAACATATATTCGCCCATCTAGTTCCTCAAGGAACCCCTAGTGTATTAATACCTTTTATAGTTTGTATTGAAACAATTAGAAATATTATTCGTCCAGGTACTTTAGCAGTCCGATTAGCAGCAAATATAATTGCTGGCCACTTATTACTTACTTTATTAGGAAATACAGGGCCTTCTATATCATACATTATAGTTTCTATTTTATTGTTTGGACAAATTATATTATTAATATTAGAATCTGCTGTTGCTATTATTCAATCTTATGTATTTGCTGTTTTAAGTACACTATATTCTAGTGAAGTAAATTAATACTATTAATGTCAACACATAGTAATCACCCCTTTCACCTAGTAGATTATAGCCCTTGACCCCTAACTGGGGCTATCGGGGCTATAACAACAGTATCTGGTTTAGTTAAATGATTCCATCAATATGATATTTCCTTATTTTTATTAGGAAATATTATTACTCTACTAACAATATATCAATGATGACGGGATATTTCCCGAGAAGGAACTTTTCAAGGCCTTCATACCTACCAAGTAACTATTGGTTTACGATGGGGAATAATTTTATTTATTGTATCTGAAATTTTCTTTTTTGTGTCTTTCTTTTGAGCTTTTTTTCACAGAAGTTTATCCCCAGCTATTGAATTAGGAGCAATTTGACCCCCTAGAGGAGTAATCCCATTTAACCCATTTCAAATTCCTTTATTAAATACTGCAATTTTACTTTCCTCTGGAGTAACAGTAACTTGAGCACACCACAGCCTTATAGAAAATAATCACTCACAAACAACCCAAGGCTTATTCTTCACTATTTTATTAGGGATTTATTTTACCATGCTTCAAGCATATGAATATATTGAAGCATCTTTTACAATTGCTGACGCAGTTTATGGGTCAACTTTTTTTGTTGCAACAGGATTCCACGGTCTTCACGTCTTAATTGGAACTACATTTTTAATTATTTGTCTATTACGACATTTAAATTTTCATTTTTCAAAAACCCACCACTTTGGATTTGAAGCAGCAGCTTGATACTGGCACTTTGTTGATATTGTTTGATTATTCCTTTATGTGTCTATCTACTGATGAGGAAATTAATTTTAAATGTTCATATCATTATTTACAATAATAATAATAATAGAGCAAATAGAATAAATAAATAAATAATATTACTTTACAAAATTTATATAGTATAACTAAGTATATGTGACTTCCAATCATAGGGCCTAAATATTTTAGTATAAATAATCCTTTCTATTTTAACTATTTCTATTATAATTTTAGCTATTTCTATTATTGTTATAATTTTAGCTTCAATTTTGTCAAAAAAATCTATTATTGATCGAGAAAAAAGATCCCCTTTTGAATGTGGATTTGACCCCAAATCCTCTTCTCGACTTCCCTTTTCCTTACGATTTTTTTTAATCGCTATTATTTTTTTAATTTTTGATGTAGAAATTGCTTTGATTTTACCAATAATTATAATCTTAAATAACTCAAATTTAATAGTTTGATCTATTACTAGAATAATTTTTCTATTAATCTTATTATTAGGGCTCTATCATGAATGAAATCAAGGAGCCTTAAATTGAAACTCTTAATAAAATACTAATTCAATTTTCTATTATATCATATATATATATATATATATATATATTAAATATACAACTATTAAACTACCCTATAAAGGGCTGTAGTTAAATATAACATTTGATTTGCATTCAAAAAGTATTGATTTTCAATCTGCCTTGAATATGAAGCGATATCGCAATTAGTTTCGACCTAATCTTAGGTAATAATTTATACCCTTATTCTTCTATATCTATATTTTAGTTAATTGAAACCAAAAAGAGGTATATCACTGTTAATGATAAAATTGAAAAATAATTTCCAATTAAGGAAATATGGTGACCAGAAAAAAGCTGCTAACTTTTATTCTTAATGGTTGAATTCCATTTATATTTCTATTTATATAGTTTATTAAAAACTTTACATTTTCATTGTAAAAATAAAGAATTTTATCTTTTATAAATTACTAATAAAAATTACCTAATATTCAAAAATTTAAAAAATTTCCTTAACAGCTTCAATGCCATGCTCTAATTATATAAGCTATTTGAAT
>CAXFZM010000563.1:0-17870 GCA_964007475.1 Hybos culiciformis | reverse complement strand
GACACATTTTATTAAAATGTAGTAGTTTAAACTTCGTAAGTCCGTTTCAGCTTTATTTTTATATTAATATCAGATTATTCTCTTATATAATTTTGGGTTCAGTACTTAATTCTTATGATACCAAGTCCCAGAAATAAAAATGATCTCTATATACCAATAGAATTGAATTCTGTCATTGAATTTTTATTTTACAAAATTTAATATTGTTAAAATAAATTAATAAAATCATGTTCAGAAACACCATATTGTCTAACAACCGTACATGACCAATATTAAATTTTGTATTTACTTACAGTATTTTACAATTTTAAAAAATAATATAGCAAGGAAAAACATCTTTTTTACTAAATTCATTTTCTAAAACACTTGTACATAATACAAATATATTATTATTATTATTATGTGTATTTTTTATTTAATTTTACAAATAACATAAAAAGAAATTCAATCTTTTCTTATTTTTAGACCTTTCATTTTCTTGGAATGCACGTGTTTGGTTTCGTATTGTAAAATTGTTGGTCCTTTTTTTAAGAAAATCTCATCTAAACAATATAATAAAATTAAACATATTTTTTTTTTTTCAAAAAAAAAAAGAAAGGCCAATATGTACACAACTATAATAATAATAATGAGATATTTATTTACAAACAAATCATAAATTATTTTCATTTTCTGATTTTTTTTTTTTTGTACATTATTGTAAAATATATGAAGTCCTTATTTAATATAATCAAAAAATATGTAATCTACAGAACTTTACTTAGTGGAAATTTTTGTCAACAAAAGATTGCCTCGTCCTTCACTTTATGTGTTTAATTTTTCTGTTTGTGTATTTATTTGTTTTTTCTTATACGATATTTTTTTATTAAGCCGTGTGAGTTAGAAAAAAAATAAGTATGTACATAAATTTGCTGAAGAATAATAATCAATACATTATTTTCTGGCGAGGCAATTTTCTAATGATAAAAAATTTGTTCCTAAGTGTGCTCTTTCTATAAATATTACATATTATTTGATATAACAGAGAAATTATGAATATGAGGTCCTAATAAAAATTAGTTCAATCAAAAAGTGTTATTATTCATGTTATTTGAAAAACAAAATTTATCCCTTGAAATATATGTTCGTTAAGAAAATAAATCAGTCGAAAGCAACTGAAAATGAAAGTGTTCTGCATTAGAAAATTTAAAAACATTTAAAACATAAAAAATTTCTGCTTGGATGAGGTTAATTATATACAGATATTATGTATATGAAATTAAAAAATTGACTGGACTGCATATTTTGTACATTTTGTTTCCAAATTTATCGAAGTTAAAAATGTATATGTATATAAGCGAAATATAATGAACAGTTCAATGAGGGAATAATAGATTTTTAATAAAAACATCGCACTAACTCACTATCGCACTAATTCAGAACATGCTTGAAAACTATTTTGCTTACTGAAATAACAAACAAATAATTCTTTATAAATTTTACAAAGATTTTAAGTCCTTAGTTTATTCATTGAGCGCATATGTGTATATACAGACATCTTAAATATAAATGTATATAAATTGTATATACTGCACACATAATATATTATCAGAAAATTAAACACATAATTTTCGGATTCAAATTTTATCACATTTTATTTACATTATTCAAATTAAAAATAATAAAAAAAAAACTAAAAATATGCAAACGAAAGCAAAATTAATTAATCCTAAAAGAATAACCCTTTAAAATTATATTATACAGCGTCAACTTGGTAGGACCTTTTTAAAGTCATAAAAAATAAGATAAAATCTTTAAGAGAGTTATGGAAATTGATTTTTAAGTAAAAAAATCTTAAAATCTTAAAACATTTTTTATTGCTATTTTTTCTTAAAAGTATAATAAAATAAACCTTTTAAAGAAGGAAAAAAATGTGAAATCATTTTGGTTGACATGGAATAAAATGAATGCAAACACGCTTAACCTATGGCTACTGAATTACACTTTATCGTGTTTTTTATTTATTTTTTTTATTAATTTTTTATGTTTATTTTTTTTTTACCCGCAAAACCGAACCAAGATACATTATATTAAAATCTCAATGCTATCCAGCGGAAAATTAAAATGTAACAAAAAAACTTATGAATAAAACTAACTTAGGCCTTTAAGACTTAATAAGAATAAGTTACAATTTGTCACCCAGAGATTGTTTGTTCCTAATACGTCTGTATCATTGGACTGTAATTACAATTGAACGTAACTACATTTGACTCCATTTATATTTGTATCTTATTGACTCATGTTACTTCGTTTGACTCCAACTTAATTAAGTTCAATTTAAAGAATACTGTTAATACAATTCGTTGTAAGTCATATGTATTTGCAGTCCAACGAAATACAGTCAAACATATCCAAGCACTACATCTTTTTAATATTTTATATTTTTTAATATTTTATCTTCTAACTAAATATATTGAAACCGATAGTTAAAACTTTTCAACTTAAAAGCTTAAAACTCTTATTACAGTATCTATAACCAAAACTATTAAAATTAAATAAGAGATTCAAATTTTTGTTATTGGAAAATCTCTTCATGATAATATTATATTATATTTTTTATGAGATTAACTAATTTTATATTCAGATTAGAGACAAATTTTTTAAACCAGCAATCGAGGAGACCGTAAGTTTTTAATAAACTTGCATTTAAATAGTTGTTTTATAGTTTACAAATAATAAATAATAGCTATGCTAAAACATTTTAATAATTTAAGGGAAGGCGGGTAACATATATATGGTTATACAAACTGATTAATATCTTTTTTGAAATAATTTAATTCAGAAATTATGAAATTTTTAAAAGTTTGCTCACAACTTCTCATTTCTATTATTTTAAAATTTAAGACTTTTTAAATGCATCCGAAGTTTTTTAGTCACAAATGGATTATAAATTCGTATGATAGTAATAAATTTTTTTTTATTAATTTATGTTAATTTTTATGTATTTTTGTAATACATATAGATGCAATCAAGAAATCTAAAATAATTAAGGTTCGAATATAATTTTGATTTTCTTAAATCTGTAATTTTTGTCAAAAATCATATTTTATTCTACTTTATTCAAATAAGCAATCAGGAATTTTAAATATTTAGAAAAATCAGGAACAGAAGTATACTGTATTGTGCGTTGGTGTTCTAGACTAGAACAATATTTGTAAATTTATGGTTATTTAGTATTGCAATTATTTTTTTGGCGGATGTAATATAAATCTTCAATTACATGACATTTCGACCTAAAAATCAATTTCATGGAAATGTAACAATCCGTAATAATAATTCTTTTTAGGTCTAATACACTTGTTTGTTGATCCAAATCATGTTAAATTATGGAAATTTATGCAAACGGTCAAACCAGAAAAATTATTTTCTTTTTATAAATAACTCATAAACATATAATGGAAAAATAAAATTATTTATTCAAAATTTCCATTGCATTCAAAGAATGGTTTTCAAAAAAAAAAAAAAAAAAAAATAAGTGAAATAAATATTACTGATTTACATGAATCAATTATGCAAAATTTAATTCTCCCAGGTTAAAGGTATCCTTTTGTTAAGGAAACCTTATAATTTTTTCATTTTGAATAAATCTAACTTTAACGAAGCATATATCCATGAATAAATTTTAAACGCTTGATGGTAGGGGTTAACAAAAAAATAATCAAATGCTGAATTTAAAAATTTAATTATAATTTAGTTTCCTTTTTAACATTGGTAAGATTTTCTTCGTATCCTACATCCTTATGAAAGCATATAACTTGTACTTCTGCATTGACGATTTTATTTTATAATCTAGACATCTGAAAGTAACTATAACTTTATTTACAAAATAAAAACATTAGTAAAACTATTTTACTATTTTACTATTAGTTAAAATGTTTTTTTGGCATTCAAAAATTTATTTTGAATCGTAAATAAAAAATTAAACATTTTTGATATGAAATTTTGCAATTTTGTGAAAACGAGTCAATTGTAGCCTTTAATATGTATTTGAAATTTGTAAATGTGTTTGTCAACAATGAATGTTTAAAAATCAACAAACAGCAAATTTATTAGAACATACCAAAATTAGATAAATCATCATTAAAATAGAGTTACTCGGTATTTTTGCCATTTTTATCTCCTTTAAATTTATTTCACGGATCACGTACAGTAACCCAAAAATTATATTTTTATTTACCGGAACAAAGTTAAAAGTATCAAATATCTTAAAAATTTTTATCAATTCTTTTTAATGCACTTGATGGATTCTTGTTTTTATTTTTATTTAAAATTTCTTATGTATTTGCGAACTACCTTGACCTGATGAAATAATCAACTAAGAATTATAAAATACTTCTATCCCTTTCATTAATCAAATATACGAAAATAACTTGCATTTATTATTATTATTTTATATTTAACGTTCCCAGATGGGTTTCTTTATTATTTTGTATGGTAAAACGTAAAATTACTCTACTTATTTGAATATTTAATGAAATGTGTAGTATTTTACAAGAAAAAGGGAGAAGAATTATATATAAAGGGGTTGAATATCTTCAAAATTAAATTACCATATTGTTCAAGACAAGTGAATTTTTACAATTTAAAAACATAAAAAAGCCAGGTGAATTAATAATAAAAATAAAATGCAAAAAATTAACTATATATGTACCTGTTTTAACTTAGGTAGGGCTCATGTTTACAAAAAAATTTCAACATCAAACACTCTGAAACATACAAATTGTTTAACTTAAATTGCGGCCTAATGTTCTTTAAGGATGACTTTGAAAAATGTGCAAAAAATATTCTGTCTAATAGTAGTGTAGTAGTATCAGGCGACATTTTTTTTATCTTATTATTCTAATAATTCTAGAAATTATGAGCCTTTTTCAAAAAAATGGTAAAAATTTTAAAGCGAAAATAAACAAAAACAAAAATTTTAGTTCAAAGTACCAAACCAAAGAAAAAAAGGTTAAGATAGAGCCTTGGTTGTCAATAGATCATTTGCAGAAAGTATGGTACAAGACAAGACAAACTCATTCTTTATTTTATTTTTATATATTTCACAAATTTGAACGAAATCAATTTGCCTTCAAAACATTTATTAGGTTTGATTTTATGGCGTTGGCTCAATATATATTCTATGAAATTCTGATAATGATTGAGATAATGATTTGATGAAAGTTATATTTATTGTTTTTTTGAAGTTTATACTTCTTTAGGCGCGGTGTATGATATAAATGAGTAATTCTGTAGGGGGTAAAAATTTTTTTACTCATTCAAATTTGAGTTAAAAAAAAAAACGACATGCTGTACCGTTTGAATACTCAAAAAAAATGAGTCAACTCAATAATCATTTGTATTTATAAAAACAAAATAATTTGGCGCGAAAAATTTAAATTCAAATTATTTTTAAAAATCTTTCGTTTACAAATTTTTTAAAATTTAAATTTTTTTTCAAATTAGGTAGTTCAATAATCATTTGTCATTTATAAAAACAAAATAATTTGGGGCGGAAAATTTAAATTCAAATTATTTTTTAAAAATCTTTCGTTTACAAATTATTTAACAACTAAAATTTATTTTTCAAAATAGGTAGGTCCGGTGAAATAAAGATTACCTGCCGAAAATTTTTTGGGCAGGGACCTACGGTTAGGTCGTGCCGGCTCAAATTATGTTAAAAAAAATTTTTTCCTCCGCTGAAATAATTAGATTACCTGACCAAAAATTTTGGATACGGAGCTACAGTTAGAGTCTTCCCGCCTCAAAATATACCAAAATAATTTTTTTTTTCAAAATAGGTAGCTCGGGTGAGAAATAAAAAAAAGGAAGGAAGTGAGGGCGGCAGTAAGGGCTGAAGAGAGGGCGGCAGTAAGGGCTGAAGAGAGGTCGGAAGGAGGGCTGAAGGGAGGGCGGAAGGGAGGGCGGAAGAGAGGGCGGAAGGGTGGGCGGAAGGGAGGGCGGAAAGGAGGGCGGAACGGAGGACAGAAGTTAGGGCGGAAGTGAGGGCGGAAGTGAGGGCGGAAGTGAGGGCGGAAGTGAGGGCGGAAGTGAGGGCGGAAGTGAGGGCGGAAGTGAGGGCGGAAGTGAGGGCGGAAGTGAGGGCGGAAGAGTGGTTGGAAGTGTGGGCGGAAGTGAGAGTAGAAGTGAGAGCAGAAGTGAGGGCGGAAGTGAGGGCGGAAGTGAGGGCGGAAGTGAGAGCAGAAGTGAGGGCGGAAGTGAGGGCGGAAGTGTGGGCGGAAGTTAGGGCGGAAGTGAGGGCGGAAGTTAGGGCGGAAGTGAGGGAGGAAGTGAGGGCGGAAGTGAGGGCGGAAGTGAGGGCGGAAGTGAGGGCGGAAGTGAGGGCGGAAGTTAGGGCGGAAGTGAGGGCGGAAGTGAGGGCGGAAGTGAGGGCGGAAGTGAGGGCGGAAGTGAGGGCAGAAGTGAGGGCAGAAGTGAGGGCGGAAGTGAGGGCGGAAATGAGGGCAGAAGTGAGGGCGGAAGTGAGGGCGGAAGTGAGGGCGGAAGTGAGGGCGGAAGTGAGGGCGGAAGTGAGGGCGGAAGTGAGGGCGGAAGTGAGGACGGAAGTGAGGACGGAAGTGAGGACGGAAGTGAGGGCGGAAGTGAGGTTGGAAGTGAGGACGGAAGGGCGGGCGGAAGGGAGGGCGGAACGGAGGACAGAAGTTAGGGCGGAAGTTAGGGCGGAAGTAAGGGCGGAAGTTAGGGCGGAAGTGAGGGCGGAAGTGAGGGAGGAAGTGAGGGTGGAAGTGCGGGCGGAAGTGAGGGCGGAAGTGAGGGCGGAAGTGAGGGTGGAAGTGAGGGCGGAAGTGAGGGCGGAAGTGAGGGCGGAAGTGAGGGCGGAAGTGAGGCGGAAGTGAGGGCGGAAGTGAGGGCGGAAGTGAGGGCGGAAGTGAGAGAGGAAGTGAGGGCGGAAGCGAGGGTGGTAGTGAGGGCGGAAATCAGGGTGGAAATCAGGACGGAAGTGAGGGCGGAAGAGAGGTTGGTAGTTAGGGCAGAAGTGAGGACGGAAGTGAGGGCGGAAGTGAGGGCGGAAGTGAGGTTGGAAGTGAGGGCGGAAGTGAGGGCGGAAGTGAGGGCGGAAGTGAGGGCGGAAGCGAGGTCGGAAGTGAGGGCGGAAGTGAGGGCGGAAGTGAGGGCGGAAGTGAGTGCGGAAGTGAGGGCGGAAGTGAGAGTGGAAGTGAGGGCGGAAGTGCGGGCAGAAGTGAGTGCGGAAGTGAGGGCGGAAGTGAGGGCGGAATTAAGGCGGAAGTGAGGGTGGAAGTGAGGGCGGAAGTGAGGGCGGAAGTGAGGGCGGAAGTGAGGGTGGAAGTGAGGGCGGAAGTGAGGGCGGAGGTGAAGGCGGAAGTGAGGGCGGAAGTGAGGGCGGAAGTGAGGGCGGAAGTAAGGGCGGAAGTGAGGGCGGAAGTGAGGGCGGAAGTGAGAGCGGAAGTGATGGCGGAAGTGAGGGCGGAAGTGAGGGCGGAAGTGAGGGCGGAAGTGTGGGCGGAAGTGAGGGCGGAAGTGAGGGCGGAAGTGAGGGCGGAAGTGAGGGCGGAAGTTTGGGCGGAAGTGAGGGCGGAAGTGAGGGCGGAAGTGAGGGCGGAAGTGAGTGCGGAAGTGAGGGCGGAAGCGAGGGTGGTAGTGAGGGCGGAAATCAGGTTGGTAGGGCGGAATCAGGTTGGTAGTGTGGGCAGAAGTGAGGGCGGAAGTGAGGGCGGAAGTGAGGGTGGAATTACCTGACCAAAAATTTTGGAGAGGGAGCTATGGTTAGGGTCTTCCCTGCTTAAAATATGCAAAAAAAAATGTTTTTTAAATAGGTAGCGCCGGTGAAATAAAGATTACCTGCCCAAAAGTTTTGGGTAGTTAGCTACTTTTAGAGTCGTCCTGGCTCAAAATATAAAAAAAAACACACGAAGCAGTCATAGGAACTGCCGAAAGAAGTTTATACTTAAAGCTTTAAACTATGAAATAACAGTGGCTATAAATGATGGGCTGCTCAGTACAAAATGTAAATTAAAATAAAAATCAGTCCAGCAGTCCAAAAGCAGTCCATTATTTGTAGTCATTGTTATTTCATAGTTTAAAGCTTTAAGTATAAACTTCTTTCGGCAGTTCCTATGACTGCTTCGTGTGTTTTTTTTTTTTAATAACATTGTTGTTACATGTTGATGACATTAGAATTTCTCTTTTTTATATGATGGAATTTTTTCTCAAAACAAACAAATTATTTCTATTACTATATAGATTACACATGAAATGTACGTGTACTTATATATAATTGTGTTAAATATAGTATTTGATAAAAGAAATATAAATTTTGCTCCATAAATAAGTATGAAATTAATTGAGTTACATTTTACATTTAAATAAATGAGCTCAATAAAATAAAAAAAAATTGTGAACTTTCAATTTATGCTTGATAAACTTTTTGAACGCTGCCGATGAAAACATATAAATGTAAAATAAATATGGAAATGTTTTCGCAGGAATTTATAAATAACTATAGTCATGATTTTGCAAAAAAAAAATAATTAAAATTATTGTGGAATTAATTTCAACACTGTAACTTCTAAAATTTATTCAAATTTCATATTTTAAACCGAAGTATAAATTCCAAAAATATATGTTTGGCAGCCATAAAAAATAATCCAAATTTCATAAACGAAATGTTGCGTTTCATATTTAATTTACATGTTAAATGTTATATTATTATAAGAAAAGTTCGATACTGTAATTCATCAAGAACACCCTGTACAATTTTCTACAACATAAGTAAATAAAAAAAAAGTGAACAATTCTTTTTGTCTGTGACATTGAATGAAACTCTTAACAATAAGGGATATACAAATAATAACAAGTTAAGTGGAAATGAAATTATGAATAAAAAAATGTGTCTTTACAAAGTAAAAGTTTTCGAAATTTTTTGTACATAGTATACTTTAACTATATAATAAATATAACTAAGTAAAATATACTATATTATTACTTCAAAAGTTAAAAGTGAAATATACTTAATATAAAAATGTACAACATTATATTATAGAGCTACCTAATTTAATATTGTGAGCAAATTATTAATTTTTTTAAATTTTATAAGAAAACTTTTACAGAAACACACTTTTTCATGGCCTTTTTGTTAATCATCTCAAGGATATGCTTCAAGGTATAATTGATTTTAGTTAATTTCTCGTAAAAAAATACATTTACGGATAAATTATTTGAAAGTTTTGAAAAAGTTTATTACATTTTTTTTTGTTGCTTTTTATAGAAATTTCTTATGAATAATTCTTGCCTCTATACACATTATATCAACGATGTTTATCTATAATTGCTCAATCAGATGAAAATAAATTTGGCGCCAAAATTAATTACTTTAAAAACATGTTGAAAAGTATTTTATCGATAATAAAAAATTAAAAAGAACAAGGAATTTTGTGAAATGTATTTATATACATAATTGCGTCCATCGGGTTAATTTAAATTTAATGAATTTATTTTCATCTAGAATTTATATTTGTTTTATTTTGGTCACTTTAAATTATTTTCCCAATATAGCAAATTTTTTTGGTTTCGTTAACAGGGCCGGCTTAAGATGGAAGCGGCAGATGCAAAGAATCAGCGCTTATAAAGGACGCTTAAGAAAATTTAAATACAGTTAGGTATATACATTTTTTTTATAATTTTTAATACAAAAATACTTGTTAGACTACACGGTTATTAAAAAAAAATATTAGAAAATCATTTCCAATTAAAAAATAGTTAAAATTTACTTGAAAACCAACGCGCCACAAGATATACGTATTCAATTTTCAATACGTATAAGTATAGTTTAGGAATTTTCGCAAAAAATTTTTTTCAAAACTGTACGAGAAAAACGGCGCCTAAAATGAGCTTCGCATTGCATTAAATTTAGCAATTTTAAAATTTCCATTTTTTTTAAATAATTAATTATGCTCTCTAGAATAGTATTATGTTGTAGAAGTGTAATTATATTAAACATAATAAGCCACAAATAATTAGAAAAATGTCCATAGTTACGATTAAACAGAAAGTTATTTGTTTATTTTTAACCTGAAAAGAACATGCAATCGAAATTCAGTATTATATAAAAATCTTCAATAAAACGCTTTAATATGCTTCTATTGGGATGAGTTTAAATAATTTCTTAACTTTTTTTCTATAAACTTTTCATCAAATGTACATACAACATGTATCAATAAATCTGTATCGGATAGAAGTAAATAAAAAAAATATTTCACAAAGTAAAATAAATTCAATAAATTTATCAGATTTTTATTTTTATTTTTATTTTTTTTTTTTGGTCATGAAAAAGAAATTTTTCTTTTCGTGCTGAAACCGCAGGAAATTGAGATAAAAAAATTCTTTTGGTAATTTTGCAGTTCATCAAACTTTTATTTACAACAGTGGAACACAATTGTATATTAAAAATAAATTATAATTAAGCACAAGCAGGATCATGGTTAGATTTTATAAAAAAAAAATTTAATAGACTTTTCTAATTTTTGTATTTAAATAACACGTACACATAGTTAGGTATATTAAAAAAAAAAAATCATGTAAAAATAAGTTTTAAATACTGTATTACACACCTTTTTTTCTCCTATCTTGTAATAAATCATAATTTTTCCCTAAAGATTTATGAGTCAACAAAATGTAAAATTAATTACTATCTCTTGATATAACGGAAATGAACTTCGTTATACCTGATGTTTAGAAATTAAATTTATATTATGTTTTATGTATATTGTATTGTATAGGTACATAAAATAAAAATAAAAAATTGCTATTAAATTTTATTTTTAAAAAGTTTCCACGAATTTTAAAAAATTCGAATTTGTATATTGATTAAAGAAAATAATTTCTCATACTAACATAACATTGAAATTTAATAATTTTAAAATTAAAATTAGAACTTAGAATAAAATTTAAAACAAAAATAATAATAAAGAATCAAGGTCATAGTCATTAATGATAATCATAAGATACAGATTTATCTTATGATTATAGCATTTATTGTCATCGCATTTTCACGAAAATTTATTTGACCACTAAGCGTAGAAAAATTTAAACAACACGATGATATTATAGTTCCTCCAATTATAATTTTTCTAATAAAAGATTTGTTTTCTGTGTATATAATGTGCACGTGTGCCTCTAACGAGCCTGATGATATTCTTCATTTGTTGCACACATTTTTAACCGAAAATTTATTAAGAGAAAAAAGTGCTATATTTATTTATTTTTTAGGGGAAAATATTCTTAAAATATATATTTTTCTTGATAATAAAACGATTTTAACATAATTATTAAAATTAAACAAACCTGCCCCATAAAAAATTTAATAGAATTTAAAAAAAAAGCCAAATTAAAGTATATGAAAATATCTTTTATCTATATAGGTATGTACTTTCATTGAATCCAACACTTCAAGGATTATATTTTAAAATAAACAAAAAAAAAGAAAATATGAAAAAAAAAAAAAAAAAACAATTTTGTAACTTATTAATAGAATACTTCACAATAATATAATAATAATAAAAAGAAAAGAGAAATTTGATATTATTGCGGTTTTGATAAAATAAATTTCCTTCAATACTTAAAAATTCTTAACATTATTGCTGAACACGCACAGAAAATTACTGATGATATTGTCTGATTAATTTTCATTTTCAGACATAGACACAGCCAGATACTGTCATTAATTTAATTATGCCAAAAATTATTAAAATAAATATGTACTAAAATATAAATAACCAAAAGTCAAGAAACTGATAATAATAATAATAATAATAATAAAGTCAACCTGAAATTTAATTTTTTCATCAGGAATAAAATAAATAGATAATAATGTTAAATTAATATTATATTGAAAATAAAGGAAAAATTAATATACATTTAACATTATTATTTATAATATCTATATTAAGTATGTAATATATAATATTATACAAATACTTACGACAATTTGATAATTTTATTTACTTATAGGAATATACAAAAAAAAAACTTTTATCCAATAGTCTATGAATAATTAATAACAAAATAATATAATAGTATATGAATCTAGTTAAAATTGTTAGTTAATTAAAAAAAAAGTTTTTTTTTTATTTTTCATTTTACATAAATATTACGATTTATCTATATATTAAAAAACTGAAAGAAAAACACTTTATATATTATACACCATATGGAAAAAGTTTTTCATTTTCTTATTTTTTATTTTCTTTCTTCAATATAACTTTTATATAATAGTAGTTCAATTTATACTTTAAAAAAATAAGTATATATTTTTTAATTATTATTTAAAATTTAATTTTCTTTCCAATTATCATAATGGAAAAATATGTAATAATATATTTATGGGTATATAGGTATAATTATGGTATTATAAATATTATAATTAATGAATTTCAAGATAATTTATTAACGTTTTATACTTTTATTAAAATTATATTATTTGTATAAATCTGAAATGAGCTGTTTCCTTTTGTTAAATTTTAGCGGAAAAATCTTGAAAGAAATTTTGATTGATGATTTTATTATTTATTGTATTACAAACAACACAGATATTTTTTATATTTAGTATCAAATTTAAAAATTATTTAATAAATTTGACAATTAATATAATTATAGATTAGAATTTGAAATTAAAATTTAACAAAATGATATTCTTTAAATAAATTTCGATGAAATTAAGTGAATAGTTCAACAAATTCTGTTTTTAAAAGACGAATAAGATTTTCATGGATTTTAAGGATCATTATGTACATAAGCTTTAAAAAAAAATGTAAACACAATTTTAACGAAGTTTTAAGAAGGAGATTAGAATAATTTAAATATTGTAATAAACTTTTTTATTTATTTTAAATGAATCTGATGAAAAAATGTTTTTCTCCAGCCCATTAAAAATTGGTTTAGTCGAAATGAGTGTGTCATTTTTATAAATATAAGTGATTTAGAAATAATTGATAATTGACAATTGACAGTGAAAAAGGATCAAAAGAATGTAATCGAAAACTGAAGGAGATCATCGAACAATATATTGTATATTAATATTAATTTTGTGTAAAAATCAAGTTCCATTGCTCCATAATTAAAAAATTCAAATTTACTTTATTACATATAAGTTATACCAAATTTAAAATATTGTATTAGTTTTGATAGGGCTTGAGAAAATTTAAACGAAATGTTAAACTTTACGAAATGTTAAACATTTACCCTGGGAGTTAAGTTCATGTCTGAACTTAAGGCGAGAATATTCTTGTGAGACTATTCTTGTGCAGAAAAAAATGAAGTAATATTAAGTTTTAACAGTGGTCCAAGTGATGGGCTAATTGGAAGAAATTTTGTTAAATTTTGCTACCTTCACATTACAAGGAAAATACTATCAAGAATACTATCGGCATTTTAGTGAGTTTCTTATTATCCATTTATTGAAATTGGTACTAATTTTCATTTATTTAAAAAAAAATAAATGAATATTAGGCCCAAGGATTTTTTACATTCTAAATTTATGTATGTAACTGATAGTATATAAATTAAATTTTTCACGTTCGGTAGAAAAAATAAAATTTCGTATAACGCAGAAAATTACAAGAGTTTTTTTTTTTTTCTTATTCTTCAATTCTGCGCCTAAATTTTAAGTACCTTTAATAGGTTTCTTTAATTATTATTTTCTTTGTTTTGTTTAATATTTATTGTTGACAATATCCGAATTTCTTGTTTTTCTTTTTTTTTTATTTAATAATTAATAATGTTTACTTAATGATTGGCACCGAACTACTGAAAATATTTTTTCTTCTACAAAGAATGAAATACGAAATATTATTTTTCAGAAATTTACAATATTACAAAAATTTAAGCTTTTTAAATAAGCTTTCTGTTCATTTTAAAAAAAAAGAAGAAATTACAATAAATGTGTAAACTGTTTTTGTTTTTTTTTTACCAATTTTATTTTGGTAAAAGAAGGATTTTTTTTTTTAAAGCCAGATTTAGGACATGTTTTACAATAATCAAAATCAAGATCACTAAGATAGTAGCCAGGAAATTAGTTTAAAAATTATTAATGTATGAAATTATATGAAAAAACTTTTTCATTCTTAATGTCGTTAATATTCAACTAAAAAGAAAAATTTCATCTAATGTTGGTAACATAATTTGGAAAGCTCTCTCATTCTAAGATTCTGAATTGAGATTGCGCATTATATTTGTTTTCATTGAACAAGTGGACACCTGTTTGATTTTCGAATTTTAATTACATTATACATCATAGTACGTTGTGAAATACATGTTATGTACATATTATTTGTCAGTAAAATCATAAAACTTGACACAAGCACATAACCCTATAAAACATGAGCAAATTATTATACACATATTGTTTTATTTTGAAAATAACTTCAGATAGTTTATTTTCTTTATTACAAGAATATTTACGTAGGTATATGAATGAAAATTGACTAGAAAAACTTTCAAAAGTATTTAGAACTTCAGACATAAAGTTTTATTAATTTTTTATGTATGTATAACATTTATGTATATCTTTATTATTATAAGTACGATACTCTTAAGTTATTAATCCAAAAATTTGTTGAATGCATTTTTTTTTTTGAGTTTGTTTGATAGTATGTTTTAAGTAATTTTTATTACCAGTCAAGTACGTTACCAGAAAATTTATGTAGGTACCATGAAAACAGAAAATTAATCTTGTTAGTAGTTTAATGATTTTAGTAGAGTAATAAAAATTAAAATAAAGTTTTGAACCAAGAAGACAGCAAATGGATTTAGTATAATTTATATCTATGTATTTGAATAAAATGCTTTTAGAAAGCCTATTTTGTAGTTATCGTTAACTAGAAGTAGGAAAAAAAAATATTATGAAGATTTGAAAGTAATGGCAAACTGATTTTTTTTCTTCTAGATACACAAATTTTTCTATTCTTCTAAAAAATATATTATATGTATGTATATGATATGTTTGATAAGTAACAAAAATATGCATTATAAATTAAAATAAATTATTCTCTTTGTGAAATAATTATTTTATTACCAGAATATTCATAACAATTACACAGATAATATAATCGAGAATAACATTGATCATTATTTCTCGCATCTATTTTATTACTTTACTTTATAGATGTATTCTACTTCGTCTGAGTACTCGACTTCTTCCTCCTCATTAGTCTCATTAGTCCTTCCATGAACATTATCAAGCGACCTATAATAATAAAATTTGTATTATTCTTCAAATTTTTTTAATTCGCATTTTGTTCTAGGTAGCTTTAAAACAATCATGTACACATTTAATTGAACGAATTCTAATAAATAGAAATTGAAAATAAAGTTACTCTTTGAGCTGTTATTACTTTTTAAAATGTAAAGTGTTACATTACAAGAAATTCTACCAATAGAATTTGATTGATTTTCGTCGATCTTACCAATACATCTCGGTTTGTAGGCTTCATCAAAATTAAGATAAATTACATTAGAGACTATACTCAAAATGGTCTATCCAATCATCCATATTTAAATAAATAGTTACATTTGAGAGAGCTTAAATGAAATTTACCTATTGGAATTTATATTTTAATTGCGAACTAAGCTTACGGTACTAAGGAAACATTATAGAGAAGTTGCTTTATATATGTGTGCTTCAGTTGAGCGTTATCTAAACAGCATACAATGATAGTATCACGAAGAATTGAGCAAGTTGTCATATCTTTGAATTTTATTCTTCCAGTTTGTAGCTGCAATACAACGGATTGGCAAGTTGATAATTTTGTGCAATACCCAACCAAATTATCGACTTCGCATCTGCTGCCCTCTGAAATAATATTTTACTTTAAGTACATTTGACTGTAAATTCTATAAGGACAATAATGACATTTGATAGGACTTTTGATATCCAATTACTCTTATCGCAAAAAAATAAAAAATAACTCTAGTATTCAACTAATTTTTTTTTAATTTTTTTTCAAGTTGAACTCACAACTACACTCACCATCTAAACTAAGATGACAGTTAATGAAACCAATATTATATGAAATATATATTATGATTTTAATTATATTTCTGAAGATCAACATTTTTGTTTTTATTATTTTTATTTTAACGAGATTTATTTTAATGAGATTGTTTAACTTCGAATTGATTTTTTAATGATGTACTCGTAGGCTAATTCAACAATAATAAATATTCACTTTAAACATTCTTATTTAAGCAATTTTTTTTTTTTAGTTTTCTGTTTGCTTTTTTTACGTAGAATTATACTTTAAAAACTGTAAGTAAATCAAAATTTTTTGGTATAATTTTAAATTTTTTTGCATATTTATTTTTTAATTTTTTTAAATTAGGTATATCTGGAAAATGTTTTTAAATCAAAAACACATAGAATGTATACACATTTTATGTATACATTCTATGTGTTTTAATTATAATTTTTTAATTATAACAATATCTCAATATCTAAAAGAAATTATAATAATTTTTAAATTAAACTTTTAGATATTATAAACATTAGAAATGAATTTGAAATGGTTTTCAGTGTTTCAAAGCTTAAAAAATAGATTTCCTATAAAATTTCTAACTTTTATGCACAGAAGAATTTTGCGTATTTAAAAAAAACTTCAAAGACTTATTGATAATCGGATTTAAAATTTATTTTAATTACAAAACTTTCATAGATAATGAAAAATAACTATTTTTTCTTAAATAAAAAATGTTTTCACGAAATATTATATATTTCATTTTCTGCAAGAACTTGAATAAAAAGTATCTTAATATTGTGTCGGTGATATGGTAATTTATTTTTATGTATTTTCGTATTTCACAACAAATATATGTAATAATTAAAATAAAAAAAAAAAAATTCAGACCATTTTGTCAGAAATGGGTGATTAGAAAAGAAAATCCTTATATAAAATTTAAATTTGGTTCTTCATTACAAAGTAATTTTTAACTTTTTTTTACGATTATTTATTTTCACTCAATTATTGGTCATATTATTGGTCATATACGTTAATTAAACTTAAAATAAAAATTTTTACCCATAATATCAAAAATAACTGTGATTTTTATGTTTTTAAATAATGAATTACTGTCAAAACACTGTGCATAGTATAAGAAAACAATATTCATTTGACGTCTATCTATATAATGTTTATAATGCTTTAGAAATTAAAATAAATTTTCTCTTTGTGAAAGAATTATTTTATTAACAGAATATTAATTACAATAGCCAGTTAGATATTGTCGTGTGACTTCACATTTAATATGTGTTTGATGTCAATAAATCAAAGCACACTTAAGGCTGTTTTCACTAAAACTGGAGAACAAGATTGTAAAGGAAAACATTTGTGAAAATAAATGAAAAATATAATTAAAAAGAAGTATCAATTTAAATTTATATGTTAAGTTTTAATTAAAAAAGTCTAGTTTTGTCTAAATCTCTTTTTTTGATTCGTATGTTTAAAAATCTACGTAATGAATACATTACGAAAGCGAAACATTTTATGTTGTACAATTTTATCTTAAAACAGAAATTAATAATATTTTTTCTTTTAATTACAATGCTAAAAAGATGCAATATTTTTTGGGTGTAGGATTCAATCAATTTTTTTTTTTTTGAATGGAAACGCCAAATGAAGGAAAAAAACTATTTTTTTTTTTAATTTGCGGGGATGCCCTTATAAGGTAAAAACAATATGGGAAACATTTTTAAACTTTATCTTTAGGGACATCTAAAAAAATTATAACTCGTATAGCTCAAGGATTTAAACAAACA
Organism: Hybos culiciformis; assembly: GCA_964007475.1. Taxonomy (NCBI): domain Eukaryota; kingdom Metazoa; phylum Arthropoda; class Insecta; order Diptera; family Hybotidae; genus Hybos; species Hybos culiciformis. Next base: position 67 of record CAXFZM010000563.1, on the reverse strand, counting down.
ATTAAGGGATCATCAAGCCAGTCAATCACAAAGGAGGAAAAAAAAATTAAAAAGTATAATATAAAAA
>CAXFZM010000562.1:0-23347 GCA_964007475.1 Hybos culiciformis | reverse complement strand
TGAACAACAACAACAACAAAATTTAAATGGAAAAAATTCAAAAATAAAATAAAATGACTTGAAATCAAATTAAATTCATAAGAGCAAGAAAAGTGTGCTACTTTGTTACACATTCTGTGTAGCATATCAGCACTAGGTCATTTATCACCTGAAGTTCAAATCAAGAATACTTAAATGCTAGTGTTGTTTAAAAAATACAAATTGATATGAAAAAGAATGAAAAAGTGAGTAGAATTCATTAATGATAGGAGAGAGAGAGAGAATAAAAGAGAAAGATAGTCCACGTGTGTGTACACAATTCGCATTCAAGCCACCAATAATGAAAGAGAATGATAGAGTTCATAGAAATAGTGATGATGATGATGATGATAGTGTTGAGTGGAACGTGTTCACAATGTTGAGTATTAAAAAACTGTGACAAACCAGAAATGAAGGCAATCATAATAAGCAGCCAGTTGGGTGTGGAATTCATTGCAATGATTCACTCTCTACACTTGCTAGTCACTGCATTAATTGGTACGTATCGCTCATTTTGTCACTTTCTTCTCAAATTCACAATCAAGAATGTGTCGAAGTCAATTTATGTTTTCTCTCTTTCTCTGGTGTCTACAGTAGTATGAAGTGTTGTAATACCATTGACGCGTAACATACCAACATTCCAGTACAAACACACCTCCAAAATACGATTCATTCAACTCACACCCACACACACTCACACACAAAGTGATGAACATTTGAAACTAATTACCTTTTTTTGTTGTTGTTGTTGAGTTCCAATGTTTCACGGGGTTTCCAAGTAGAATTTCACGTAGAGTTTGGTGTTTAATATCCAGACAAATGCGAGAAGTAATTACATCACCAACACCATATCGACACCAACGTTTAAGTTCACGCTATTAACAATAGTAGATGACACAAAATTCTGTGGAACAAGAATGAGAATTGATTAGAACAAGAATGACACGGATGTTACGCAAGAATACAAGCAAACCATGAATCCATGAAAAAAATCAGCAAATCAGCAAACCAACGATAACGTAGACAAACACGGCCAGGCACGTTGTGTGAGTGTGTGTGTGTGGGATGACGAGACAAACAGGCAGTGTGAACTATTTGCACCCATCACTCCCACGTTGGCAAGATGAACATCACATCCGTCTATTTCAACCAACAAAGGGTCAATATAGATTAGTAAATTGAAAAACTGAAAACTTTGATCAAAATGATGAACTAATCTACTGTGACAGTGGAAATGATGTGTCAGCTGTGAGTGGATCAGAGTGTGAATAAAGTCGGTTCGCATCCCTACATGTGGGATTCTGTGAATCCCGATTGGATCGTTAATCAAACCCACGAGTGTGTCTCCCCACAATTTGTTCATTCTATTATTTAGGTTTGTTTTAGTCTCATCACTGTGACATAAAAACAACGACCGCACTAACACCACCACCACCTTCATGTTGTAATAAATCACAATTCTCAAACAATGAAATGAAAACAAGAAGAAGAAGAAGAGAAGAAGAGGAGAAGGAGAAGAAGGAGGAGAAAGAGACAAGAGAAGCAACGACAAACACGAAGCACGAGGGTCATTTGTCATTGGAAAAATTAGCTAATGTTCATCGTAACAAGAAGCAAAGGGTGGTACAAACACGAGCACTAGCTCATTTTAAAATGGGCTCCATTCTCTCTTCTGCGCATTGGCTGCTTGTTAAGTACTGAATCACATAAAGAGGAAAAAGAAAAATAAAGAAAGAGGAGAATGAAAGAAACAAACAAAACCGAGTGTTTACATTCGCTTCTTTATTCTTTTTATATTTCCTGCGTAATAGTCGGTAATGTTCTTCTATTTACACACAGAACCTGACATTTTTTGTCACTGTCTTATTAATCTTCACAGAACACACACACGAGTGTCACACTATTTCTTCTTTCTATTTCTATCTTTAAAATTGCTTAGATCAGTGCTAGAGACTAGACAGACAGGCCAAAGATGTCAGACACGAGCATGAACACAGCACACAAACAATCAACTCTAGTTATTTATTTATTTATTTATTTATTTTTATTTTGTAAAAAGAAAAAATAATTCGTATTTTGTTCCAATATTGCAATTTGTTTGATAAAAAAGAAAAACGTAGACAGAATTTGTGAAAGACAGTGTAGATTTACATAAACAACATTCTCGTTATGTTCCAACATTCACATCAGCGTCAGCATCACCCAATGACATGGACGACCACGACGACCACGACCACGACACCAAGAAACGAGAAGAGTCCAAAAAAAAGAAGGCACAGTCAGTTACTCCCAGACAGTGTAAGCTGTCTAGATTCGAATGCGAGCGTGGATTCGGGCGTACTGGACGCCAAACAATCTACGCGTCACATGTTACCTAATAAGTCACCACTGTTCCGTGATTGGGTGCTTCGTACCAACAAAAGAAGCAAGACGAACACAAACAACAATAACAAAATAACAAAAAACAAGAAGAACAAATAAGCAAAAATAATAAATGGAACAAGAGTGAGAAAATGAAAAGTTTCACAATCGAATCATCCTCGCATGAGACAATGAGACGACAAAGTTGTGTGTTCTTCTTGGGTGTTGTACATCCGTCTGGATTGCACAAATCACAAGTCTGTCCACCAAACACCCAAGTGTCCCATCATTTCTACACAGATTCAATCACTTTCTCTCTCTCTCTCTCTCTCTCTCTCTCTCTTTCTTTATACTGTCGAACATAATGATCGAGTTGTTTAGCATTTCGTTTGTAGAATGGTTGTTGTTGTTGTTGGCGCACTCGATTCCACTTCATCTTGTTTGCTTTTTATCGTTTTGCACAAATGTGTCTCACTGGTGTGTGTGCAGTGTGCATGTATATCTCATCCATCAGTGTTCCAGATTGCGTGGGGAGTTAAGCGGGGGAGTCGGATGGTATAGAAACTAGAAAAAGTGAAGTGAAACCGAGTGAATGCCGAGCATCATTTCTATTTTATATAAAACTGCTTGCCGCAACGGCATTACTGTTATACAACCAAGCCAACAAATTAACCACTTAATTGACTAAAACATTCACTAGAGAATTTCACACAATCAAGTGGAATGTGTGTGCTTTATTCTTGATGCAAAAAAACGCAAAAAACAAAAGCAAGAATGTGATTGAGAAATAGACAAACGATAACGAAGTGAAAGTGAAATCAGAACGAACTTCTAAGATGAGGCACCAGCACTAAAGACACCTAGGGGAGTGATTCGCGTGGTGAATAAAGATTGAGAAATTGAGAGATAGAGAGAAAGACACAACTAACCAAAGTGGTTGATTGTTGGTGTGCAAGTGACTCGTAATGGACACCACAAATCCGTTGAATACTTACACTCAACCATAACCTTCACAACAACCAACACCGAGTTTAGATATTCACTCTAACCATCAAGAATTCACCTAACAAAAAACCGAGATTATTAAATTGAATAAAACCAACGTAATGTGAGAGGAGAAGAACACAAATGATTCAAGCAAGTCGAGAAAAAAAGTGCGACAAAAAGATTCATCAATTCTTAATTCTGTTCGCTCTGTTTTTCCACTACGTGCCGCATTTGTTCACTGTCTGTGTGTGAATTCCATTTGCGCATTTTGTTATTATTATTATTATTCGGTCTAGTAAACGTTGTTAGATGTGTAGAATAGAAACAAAAATTTAATTAATGATACGTGAAGTAAGGACGAAGAAAGATGATGTTTGGCAACTACTACAACAACAACAACAACAACAAATTATTCTCCATCAACGAGACAAAAATGAAACATTTATTAATTCGGTATGTGTGTGTGTGTGGCGCGATGTGTTGGATGTGTAATGATTTAAAACATGGTGCAAAGAATGAGACAAGATTATAATAAATTATCGAAAGAAACGATACGAATTGCGTGTGTGTGTTGTTGTTAATAAATTGTTTACTGTGTCCCAGACACACACTGTGCACGCATTCCGAGAGTTTGGGTATAATTTAATTGAAAAATTAAATATATAAAAAAGTTAACTTTTATGTAACCCACTCGATACTTTCTTCATTCAAACTTGCATTGAACTATATTGAATAAGTCACTTCTTTTTGTTTTGAAAAAACCCAAATGATGATGAAGAAGAAGGAATATATAAAAAAGAAACAAAATAACCAACAAACTTTAATTCTATCCAAAGAAGTTGAACACAATCTTGGTTGGCTTGTGTGTTGTGCTCGAACAGTCTATGTGTTTTCATTCTTGTATCGTTTCAAATTCTTTAATGAGATGTTTACTTAATCATTTATTAATATTGACAGAGATGATGTGCCCGAATGAGTGAGTGCACTCCATTCACTTTATTGCACACACTTCATACTAAAATAAAAAGAGAGAGAAAAACTCTTTGGCTCCTTGTTTTTTTCTTCTTCTACTGATGCTCTCCAATTTCGTTAAATGAATAATGTAAACATCGAATTTTTCTTTTGATGTTGGAAAAAAATGATGAAGATCATTGTGGAGAAGAGTGTGTTTATATACCTCATTATATTGGTTGTTGTGAAACGAACAAGTTTAAATAAGAAGAAGATGACGATGATGATGATGGAAAGTTTGTTTTCATTTGTGATCAAATGATTGCTAATATAATAATATGCACAAAGCTGTTGTACTCTTCCATACACGCTAACTCTTTTGCTACCCAAAGTTTATTCAATTTTACAATTTCTAGTCAAAATAAGGCTCTTGAATAAAAAGAAACAAGAAACCAAATTTTGCAGGTTAGCAGAGAAGAGAGGGGGATGAGGCAACAAATAAAGTTAATCACTCTCTTATAGGTTGGCGTCTCATTTGAATACTGCATGGCGCCCACACTTCGCAATTCACATATATTGAATAATTCAAGTCAAAAGTATGCGAAACACTCGACAGATGTCGGCCATAGTTCTGGGCGGAATATGAATTCAAGTAGCACGGATCATCTTTCCTTGTGTGTTTCTTTCCACCACTGTTTGTTCAATTCCACTGATCACAACACACAAACAAACAAACTGAAATAAATCCAAACCAAATGAACACAAAATGAGAAGTAGAAGAAATAAACAAAAACAAAAACAAAGAAAAGAAGCAAACAATTAATCATAATTAATGAAGCCAACACAAGCACACAAGCAGCATTGGAAGTGAGTGAATCGGTCATCATCATCTAATCTAAGTCGGTGTGTGTCCGCCTTGCCAATCGAATCAAAGTGGAATGGCTACTCTACACCTAATCTTGTTCATTCCAGTTGTTTGTTTGTGTTTGTTTGTTCTCAAATTAAAACACCATTAACGTGTGTGTGTTGTTGAATTGATGGTTGTTAACACACCAGCACTCTCATTCTGAAGTGCACTAATCACTAATCACTAATCACTTGTCCGTGCATGTCTCCACATGTGTCAAATGGATTACAACACATCCAACAACACTGGGTTTGTGTGTGCCTTATCACTATATCCATCCATTCCGGTGACCGCTGATCAAATGCAGATAATCAAACTCGAGTGTTCATCATCCAACACACAAATGAAGAACAAAAGGGGAAATGATAGTGATGATGATGAGAATAAGTTGAGGAATAGAATGAGCATCCTTTAACACAACGATCATGTCACGATGTGGAAATTATGTACACACAAGCCTCAAATGAAATGAACGTGCCACTCCATTCATTCACTAATTACTTCACACAAATCATCATCACAAATGCCAATTGCTAACTTTTGCTCTCTTTATTTCTCTATCTTAATTTTTGTTACAATTCGAATTTTCTACCAGTGTTTAAAGAATGACCCGATCATAGACATTGTATGTGTTTGCGAATGGCTCACTTCATTCCTTTTGTTCATCCACTCATCATCATCATCATCATCATCGATTCGTTCAACTAATCCATCGATCATTCAAAGTTTGCTTCTTTGTGCTCATCATCGTCATCATCGTCATAATTCTGTTGTTCAGTTCGTTTGATTAGATCGCCCAATTTATTTCACTTGACTGCCGGTGATCGTGTTCAAGTCCGAGTTCATGTGCACGGACTAATCGAATGCTCTTCTTATTCTCATTCTTCTTCTTCTGGTTCTATTGTTACACTGACCGGTGCCCATTCACTTGGTGCACTACCATCCCCATCCCCATCATCATCATCATCATCCCCACCACCCCTCTGTCCATTTGAATGGTTCATTGTGTTTGTATTTTGCTCTCGTTTTTGTATCGTGTTTGTTCTCCATTCATTTGTGATCTCTATTTATATGTTTATCTCGCATTGTGATCATTGTGATCATGCAAGCACACCGCCACTAATCTAATAAGACAACGTGCTTGTGGTGTACTAATCCACCATGCATGATGTACATGCTGATTGCCATTCAGGTGAATGCACAAGAGGGGGACAGGTGTAATGAGCACTCGGCCCCTTTGCGATAACCATCACAGCTCATCTTCATACTCCATTTATTTCAATCTAGGTTGTTGTAGTTGTAGTTGTTGTATTCTAGTGTTTATCCTATTCCATTCACTTCCTTTTGTTCTTCGACTCGACCATTGTGATCATGTTTGGTTTGTTTGCAAATTCGCTCTATTGTTCATTCGCTCACACCTTCCACTTCATTTCATTATTGTTTATTTCATTTTATTTTTATTTCATTATTTTTGAATTATCATTTCTCTATTCTCACTTCACACTTGGTCCACCGCACAAATCAAATGCAGCTTTTTTCTTTCTCTACCCTTACACTCATTTATCATAATTTGGTAATCTCCTCTTGTTGCATTGTGGTTAGAAGCTCATTCTCGACCTCATCACATGAGCACAGAAAGAATGAGATGAAAAGTCAATTAAACTTCAAACCGAAGTGAGCACCAAATTGGCGAAAAGAGTTTCTTCTATATATCGCGCCAACTTCTTGTCGTTCACTATTTTCTAATTCTATTTTTGACTTCGTCATCATTCTTCTTAGCCTCTCTCTCTCTCTCATGTCCATTGTTTAATTGTCCATCCATAACCTTCACATAATAATAATAATATAATGGTCTACGCTTGGTGCGCGGCATTTTGTTTTTCTCATTCTTTACTCAATGAACACGACAACCATTGATGATGATGAAGAAGTAGAAAACGGAAAAAAAGACGAAAAAGAAACAAAAAATCACAGCCGTCGCCGAAGATGCCGATGAGACTAATCGATCTTTGCCCAAATTTCATTTTTCTCTCTCTCTCTCTCTCTCTCTCTCTCTCTCTCTCTCTCTCGCTTTCTGTTTGAAACAAATAACAAAAAAAATTGTTTTTTGTCGTTGTTGTTGGTCTCCTCAGTCAACTTCTATTTGGCTTGAAGTGAGACGCAACATTGGGGAAAAAGAAAAAATATGAGCAGCAATTAAAAGCTTAAGAGGAGAAGACAAATTTGGTTTGTCTCTTGTGTTTGTGTATTGCTTGCAGTGAGAATGCGCGAAGAATGAGTGAAATTGATCGGCATGTACCTTGCTTGCCCCCTCTCTCTTTTTCTCTTTCTCTCTCTCCATCTTCATCATGTAGTGTGTATATTCGTTATATTCTCGAGTGATTTGCGCGCCTCGGTTGTGTGTTGGTTTGTTTGTGGCGAGGAGTAAATGGTTGTCGACAGTAACAAATGAGTCTAGTGTGGTTAGTGGCCAACACGATGTATTCGTAGCCAAGCACACCAATGACGACGTTCTCCAATACAAATCGTACTGCCACTGACGATTTGTTACAATTATTGTTGTTCTATCGTGTTTACGTTTCATTTTCATTTTTGTTTTTGTTTTTTCATACATTTTCTTCATTCTTATTCTGCCGTTGAAAAGTGAGTGAGTGAAAAAACGAGAGCGATGAAATATGAGCGAGCTATTAATATTCGAGTGCACACACTAACATCACAAGGCTTCCTTTCCTCATTCATACCACGGTGAAGAAAATGAAATTATTTGTCTTCCATTTCCCACACTATTATATGATCAAAACGAAAGAAGAAGAAGAAGGATCACCTGTACAAGAGCGATTTGTCTTTTGATTACATCGTTTGTTTGTTTGTTTGTTGGCTTGTTGTGTTTGAACAAGATGGTTCCATTCTCGATGTGTGTGTGTGTTGTTTGCTCCAGTGAATAATGACCACCATGTTGTGGACACGATCATGTTGTTGATAACTTAATTACCTCCATCCACTAATCACTCGCACAATGATGGACACCGTGCTCGTCACTCGCCACCACCGGGCTGTGCCATGCTGGTGGTGAAGCTGAATGGCCAATCAAACTTTGGATTATTTCTATTTCATCACAAACAAACAAAGAAGAAAACTTTTCTTTTTCTCATTTGTTTCAACCAAACATTCTTGCTCTTGTTGTAATTTTGTTGTTGTTGTTGTTCCGGTTGGTTGTCAGAAAATTAAATTTAGTTAGTGATTCTGGTTCTCCAACAGTAGAATGAAATCACGAGTGTGTGTGTGTGTGTGTGTGTGTGTGTGTGTGTGTGTGTGTGTGTGTGTGTGTGTGTGTGTGTGTGTGCCAGCAAGTACGTGTGTGTGTGTGTGTGTGTGTGTGTGTGTGTGTGTGTGTGTGTGTGTGTGTGTGTGTGTGTGCCAGCAAGTACGTGTGTGTTTTCGCACCGGAACATGCCGAGAAAGTGATATAATTCCAATTAGAATTGAATCTCCAAGAATGCTGCACACACACAACCCACACTCAGTACAAGATCAAATATAAATTGAGAATTACACGAATCAAGTGTGAGCAAATCAACCACCACCAAGTATAAATGAGGAAATGATACTGAGCAAAGAATCAAGACTACAAATTTTTCCATTCTCTCTTTTTCTCTCTTGCTTTTATTTGCACAATTTTCGAATGTTGCCATAATTTGATTAAATTTCAAATTTCATTTCATTAGTCAAGTGAAAAAGGAAACCCCCAACAATAGAACAAATTCTTGTGTTAGTTCATCGAATTCATCATATTTTTAAAACCACAGCATCCAGCCAACCAAGAGCAAAAACAAAAGAATGTCTGTTTCTGGTGCGAAAGCAGCAACACGACCAACAACCACAGTGTACATTGCATTGTTGTTGAATGAGAAATTGCGGAATGCATTTCGTAATTGTATATGGTTGACCAACGCACTAGCACTACTGGCACTGTCGTACATGGTCGATGTGCTCGTCTACAGACTGACCAACCGTAGCACACACCGGAATCTGATCGAGAGTACAGACAGTGTTCTACTGTTGTATTTGAATGCAGGCATGGCCGTATGCATAGTGTCATTCACTCTTCACCATTTACTCATTCTATACGCTGTGATCAAAGTGAAAACATCGGATGGTCGAATAGCGATCATCAAGAATAATCATCTATTCTACTTACAAGCATTGAATGCATTCCACTGTCTACTACTCATTCCCACACTGGTCACACTAGTTCTGATGGCACAGAATATGTCCTACCACTTGTTTGGACAAATAATGACCGAAGCCATTGACAAGTATGGAACAGATTCACGGAAGAAGTACACTGTGGATTCGATTCAATTCAAGTACCAGTGTTGTGGTGCACACGATCCACTACTTGAGTGGACCAACTCGGGCTATGTTCGATCCAACATAAGTGATGTACAGAACACGTGGAGCACTTGCATAGTGAGAACTATGAAAAGTGAGCACCAATGTCCGTTGATTCCATTCAGTTGTTGTGATGTGAGCAGTGAGTACACTTGTAATGTATTCGCTAACACATCCTCGATCACCAATGGATTGTACACCACCAATTGTGCCACTAGTCTGGAGTATCATTTCAACATATCACTCTATCATTGGTTACTGTGTTTGGGTGTAGTGTGGAGTGCTCAGCTGGTTGTGTTCATTCTACTACCCTATCTTCGAACATCCATTCACAATGCCATTCTCAAAGGTTATCCACGATACACTGCATATGGATGGCTACTTAATGAGAACATGCATCGTATTGATCAAACACATTTGAATCGACAACATGCTTCTTGTTTACGGTTGAAACTGAAACTATCATCACAGGCGATTAATTCGGAATTTATAAGTGAAAACTCACAAACTAGTCGAGTAAGCATTCTTAGCAGTTTCGCACGTTTTCTTGGATCGGATTTGAATCAAAATCGACTGCCTAGTGTGGACACCGATCAAATGGCCAACATGTCTAAATTCATTGTGTTCACTGATGACAAGATATCCACTTATGGTGATCAAGATGAAATGCGACCAGCAAGAATTGCCAAAAAGATTTCTCGCAAAAAACATAAGAAACACAAGAAACATTCACGCCGTTGATTCCCACTGGTGGTATTCACACTGGTAGAATCCTAGTGAAACTGTAGAATAATTTATCGATTCAGTTTATCGATTTTTTTTTGTCTCTTGGTTGCTAGAATATAGTAGCGACTGTACGCAGTAGAATAAAAATCACTTTTTCTCTTCTCAACTCAATTGTGAAACGTTAAGATTATTATTGTTCATGTTCAAGTTTTGTTATTTTTATTTTTGGTTGCTTTTTCTATTTTGCAAAAACAAGCAAGAGTCAATAATGAATGTGGAATGAACACATCAGATGATTTGCGTGTGTGCTCTATCTCAATCTACACTGCATTGCGAGACATTCTGGTTAGTGGAACATTGTTTTTGTGTCGATAATAAGGTCATTATAATGGTAGTAAACAAACATTCTACATATTAGCCAGAAAGAGGATTATCGTACTACTCTTGTTTATTCTATTTTCTTTCTCTTCTTTTTTTCCGTTTCGTTCTTCTTCCATCATCTCCATCATCCTTTTTCCAACTACTTTCTGTTACTTTAGCTCTCTATATTTTTCTCTCTCATCATTATGAGTTTATAACCGATTAGAAATGAAGTGCAAGTGAAGAATGAAATAAACAAAACAAAAGAATATAGAGAAGGGGGATGGTTGTTGTTGTGGATGAATGGAAGTTCATCGATTGCACGTTACGGTGTATGTGGCATGCGGTCCACAGGCCGATGACTTCTTCCTCTCTCTCTCTCTCTCTCTTTCTCGATTTCAAGTGGATTCTGTTGGAATTCACATTCACCGGATGTGAGTGAACTGCGTGGTCATTCTCACTCGTTTCATTCTTGCAAGCACAATACAAATAGCCGTACAAATGAACATTGAACTACTACAAACACTTCAATCCATATTTCACTCATTCTCTCTAATTCTTGCATTCATTTCCTTCTTCATCATCATCATTTTTCATTTGATTCGGATTTTCATTGACTATATTTTTATTTCTCAACCAATTCAATATATTTGATCAGTGTCAGTGTGCTCGTTGAATAAATGATTAGTACGGTGTGTGTGTGTAGAGACAAGTGCAAGTTAGGCAATGTCAATGGCACAACCCGATTGGGAATAGTGTCCGAGTGAATGAATGATTGAAGCAGGGCACAATCACCCTTTTGCTGCCGGCTTCATTCTTGTGTGCTTCGGTGCAATTGTGTGTGTTTGGATGTGCGGCTTCACCCGGTCGGTTCATCATTCTATTTCGTTTCTATTCACTTACATTCATTCATTCATTGATTTGAACCGAAACACGGACCGAGTGTGCAAGTGAAGATGATGCGTGTCGCCCTCGGTCGATGTGCACTCATTTAAGATCCAGCATACGCCAACTACACTCCCGGTTTATATTCTCTTTCCCTTTTCTCCCTTTCCCATCTCCCATCCATCCTCGCCATCCCCCCTTAGCCCATCACTCTCTTTTACTATCACTCTCTTTTACTTTCTCGTTTCGCATACCGGCTTGGTTGTTTTATATTCATTCTTTATTTATTCCCCAGATTTGCAGCATTCTTATTTCTGCTTCACTCCACTCTTCATCTCGGCTTTTTGTTTTGTCTTCTTCTTCTTCTAGTACTTCTTCTTCTACTCTTTCATCATCACCACCACCATGATGGTGTGTTTGTTTTCTCTTGACGTAATCGGTAAATCATCAACCGACACAAAAGCGATTACTTTGTTATACACCGACTTCCATTCTCCTTTCACTTTCACTTTCATTCTATATTCCCTATGCACTTTTTGTTTCATCTTGTCTTCTCGTTTCTTTTTTCTTTCTTTTTGTTTCCCGCTATACTTGGGGGGATGTTTCATCTTCTATCATCGCTTGATTCACTAACTCTTATCCTTTCAGTGATAGTGGTGGTGATGGTGGTAGTGTGTACCCTGCTCATCTATCGTTTCCACCATTCCCCATCACCATCATCATCACCATAATCATTCACAATTCATTCATATTCATTTTCGCGTGTGTCTCTATTCATTTCCACATTCGCGGGTTTCTTCATCGTCGTCATCGTCTTTTATATTTGAGTGTGTATGAGTGCATCAAGTCAAGTAGAATAAACAAGCTCACACCGACACACACGCAAGATAAGATAATGTGGAATAAGCAAGACATACACTCAAGTGAATCACTGGTTGGATGATAAGAAGCCAATGTTGCCACCCATTCCACTGCCAACAAGGATGACAGAGTGCGAAATGGAAAACGATAACTAAATATAAAACACACACACACAATGTCAATTCACTAATAAACGCTAAGCTCTGGAAAATAAAAAAATAAAAACAAAGTAGAAAGCAAAAAAAAGAAGAAGAATAGTGAACGGGATCGACGGTGATGGTTAGTTTCGTGGGTATTTTCAAGCCAAAACTTGGATGCAAGCACAAGCCATGATAATTAGAACATAGCGGACACTCTCTATACGCGTTCCATGCTTCAGTAATGAAGCAATACAATTATCAAACACACAAACTTTCTTAATTTTAAAACTTGTAATAATTCTTGATTTTTTTTCTTTAAAACTTTTTTAATTACTCGAACACACGACGATGTTCGTGGTGTTGTCTTTTTGGAAGAGTTGAGAATGTAACAAGAAACGCAATACACCAAAGAACAGTTATTCTAAAGAATGCCAATTAAAAAATGAAATTCTTTTTTCACAGAATTATGATTTGACTTTGCATTCATTATCCTCTTGTTAAAACTAAATCTTGGAACAAAGCAGCGAATGTGAACTAATTGAACATCATATTTTCTTTGGATATGAAAATTAATCTAATCACTTCTTATAATGAACACAATTTTCTAGCTCAAAAGATCTAGCTCAAAAGAATGACGATTATATAATGCTAGCAAGCAGTAGCGAACAGGAAACATTAAGATTTGACAAAAAAAAAAAATACAAACTTAACAAAAGACACTCGAATAAAAAACTTATAATTTTTTTTGGTCTATTTTTCGTTATCACATATTGGATAATTAAAAATATGAAAGTTAAGAAAAAAAACTTTTCACTTTCTTCTTCTTCTTTCCGATGAATGTGTCAGAAAAAGCATCGTTTTGTTTCACTCTTTTTTCGCATTAAACAAACGATGCGGAGCACACAGACACACAAACACAATTATACTGGCTTCTTTTTTGCATATAAAAAAAACAAAACAAAAAAAGCGAAAGCAGATGAGAAAGTGCCCTTAAGGTAGAGTGTGAAATAACCTTATTTTGTTCAAGACTAATTAAAAAAATGTAAATGAAAAAAGGAAGTTTGAATGTCTTGTTCTCTCTGCTCATGTGAAGAGCTAATTGCACATTTGTACAGTGCATTCACAATTCATTCTTGTGTTAGAGAATGTTTGCTCGCTCTCATCAACGCCATTCTGTTCCAGTGAATAGAGAAAGAAGCACCCACACACGCAAACACACTTTTTTCTTCATGTGCTTCAAAGTGCAAGAACACAGAGAGAATGCGAACACTTGAAAATTGATATTGAAAAGAATGTAAGAAAAAAAGCAACAAAAAAATTTAAGTGTCAAAATCAGAGATTCACAAATAGAATTTCTATTCCTCTCCATAATTCTTCCACTTCTTTTCCTTCCTCTCTCTCTCGCACTCATTCTGTGTGCAGCATCTTTTATTCTATTTTATTTTTTGTTTCAGGGTATTCTTTACTTCTTCTTCTTTTCTTTTTTCAATAATAACAACAGCAATAATGGTAATAATAATAATAGTACTAGTTTTAATGAAAAATATATAGAAAAAATATAGAAAATATATAAAACAAAAATGCACAAGTAAAAGAAAAAGAGCAGGAAATGTGTGCAAGTTTGGTTATTTTTGTTTCATCGTCACCAACACCCGGTGTGTGTGTGTGTGTGCCGTAAAAGTGTGTGGCAGGTGTATTACGGATGCCGTGCATTCTTTCTTGACGGCTGATTCTATTTTTTAATTCTGTTGATATTTTCTCTCTCACTCTCTGTGTTTGTTAAACTTGTCGATTTTGTTGATAATTTAATTAAAATATTCCAATGTAACCGATTCGGCACTTTCGGTGTTGTGTCGTAGCGTTGAATTTGATTTATGATCAGCTGTGTGTGCCCTCCTTCATTATTCACACACACAAGCACACAACATTCGACTGGTTGATGAATTTGTAGGTAGTATTTTATTTATTTCATTCTACTTTTTTTAAAACTACTCATTTTGTCTCTTGCATATGAATAGGAAGAATGTTTAGAAAACGATACATATAAAATAAGAAGCACATGGAAATGTTTTGTTATTCACACAAACTAAAAAAAGAAAAAAGAAAAAGAATAAAAAATAAAAAGCTGGAGACAATAGAAGTGTGTGGATGCGAAGTGATGTGCATGAGCAATGTTGGAAGACATGGAAACCGGCACGTCTTCACTCTTGGCTTGTTTGTTGTTGTTGTATTCTAATTTATTTGTTCACAAGACACGAGCAGACATATGACGTGTTGTGCCCAGTATAACACAACACAGCAGCAGCATAGTGTGAATACAAATGATTCTTGTCATTCGCTTGTGTTTGGCTTGTTTGCATCATTCACATTCACTACTCTCACTTCAATTGCCATTCACTAGCACAAATATTTCCATGTGAATACAGCCAATATCACTTCCAACACGAACACAAATATTCTCATAAAAATTTCACAACACTCCACTAAAGACGACAACAACAACAACGATGAACACCAAGAATATGTGGCACAAGTCATATATTCTTGAATTTTAAACATTCATTATTCTACACTCTCGATTCATTCATATTTTTTTTCTTCTTTTTGCATCTTTAAAAACGGCGCGCTCTTTTTTATCTGCTGTATATCAAAAGTGCTTGAATGAAAAGCAACAGCAAACCAAGATGTTAGAAGATGAAAAAAAAATGAAAGTTCACGACATCAAAAACGAAAAGGGGATTATTTGGAAATATTCGCAATGTTTGTTGTTGATGGAAGTGTATTTAACATTCACAAACAAGCAATGGGCGAAGATGACGAACATGATGATGATGACGACGATAAAGTGAGGAAAATGTAAATTTTGATAAAACAAAACATACAACAATCTTACACACAGTGAATAGTGCCAATTCTAGTGCTGCACACTAAACTCACAAGAAGATGTGCGCCAGTGAAGAGGAGACATGAATTGATTACATTTTCACCATTTCTCTAACTCCCTATCTATCGAACGGTAATAATAATAAAATTGCAATTTGTTTCCTTGCTTTCTCTGTGTGTGCCCCTTACTCCTCTCTTTCACTGCCACTGAACACAAATACTGACTTTCTTCTTTACTTTATTTTTGTTGGAATTGCATTTGTAGTTTGTGTGCACTTTTCATAGATGAAGAATGAATAACTAGTAGAGAAACAAAACAAAGCGATGACGATGAACACAAAGTATAAAGGCAAGATGCAATTTTAGAAAGCGAAACCCGACCAATGAACAACAACAACACACACACACTGAACATTCGATGATGGAATATGCAAGTGTGAGCACATCACACAAAATATATGATGCTATTCTAAACGAGGTAATTCGAGATCAAATTCAAAGATGAAAAATGAATGAACCAACACACTCTACACACTCGTACATATGATGGACGATAACAATTGTAAAGAGAAAAAATAGAAACTTAAATAAACAAAAAACAAACAAAAAATTCACAAAGTAAGAAAATATGCCGGCAATTCGAAACTAACCAACAATTCTAAAACGCATCCTCGGAACTTGGTTTCATTTTAGTTGTTGGAATATTTTTTCTCTCTTGCTTTCTTTTGCCATTGTGTACCTGTCAAATAGCGTGTGCGTTGTGTGTGTGTGTAATGGACAAATAATACGAATGCGAATTGGCAAATCTACATTTGATTTGTTGTCCAGTGTGTGTGGACACAACACACGCTGGTTGGTTGTATTTACATAAAATTGTTTTAGATTTGTTTGGTAGTGGTTGTATATTCGCATTGTGTATTTGTTGGATAAGTATTAGGTGAACGTGATTGACTGTGTGCTCGCGTGTGTGTCTCTCTCTTGCTTTGTTTGTTTGTTTGTGTCTGTCTGTGTCCATCGGGATCGAATACCACGGTGTGGCCAATACCGCCATTGTGAAATGTTTACCACACGCCAATATATCCGTAGAACCCATTTCTCATTCCTGAATCTTTTCTTCTTTTCTTTTTTTTGTGTTGCTTCCAATTGGATGTCAAACCATAGTTGGTTGTTGTTGTTGTTGTTGTTCATTTTAGTGAATACGATTTGCGAATGTGAATGAGCAAGCAAGGTGGCAACTTAATGTGTGTTTCCGTCACAGGCAATAATAATAATAATAAGTAGTAATAATAATAATAAAGAGAGCGCATATAACGCGCACCAAAATGTCAAACGTCGTAATTAAAAAGAGAATGTGAAACAAGCAACTTGCGTGTGTTGTTGGTTTGGGCAAGTGTATGAATCGCACATTGCCTTCCTCTCTCTGTCTTCTCAATGTGATAATCAAATTAAATATTCCTTGTTCATCCTTCATTCTTTGGGCGCTCTAACTCGAACAAATTCCGATTCACTATTACTAGTGTGGTTCATTTTCTTTGGTTCCCAAAGAGAATGCGGTCTGTCTTGTTCGTTGGCGTTTGTCTTTCTTTCTTTTTTTCTTTCTTCTTTCGTTGTTTTTTCCACTATGTCGCTGATTTTTCTTTTTTCTTCTTCTTATGACAAACGAAACCTAGCAATTAATTTAATAAGTACACACACACACATACACAAAAGAATGAACAGAATGGAAGCAAGCGAAAGAGTGAACCAAGAAGTAGACGAACAAGAAGGCGAGCGCATCCATTATTGGTTGTGTGTTTTATTCTGTTTATGTGCGGATGTGTCGTGCTCAATATTATAAGTCGTTTTGGACAAGAAAATTTATTCCAACACACATAGAGAGAGGGAAGATGTTGAGTGGGAAGAGTAGAGCAGATTGAATGAGTTAGATAGAGGTTGACGGTGATTCCAGCCTGTGTGTTCACGCTTCCACACCGCCTGTCCTCTCTCATTCACTCATCCCTCTTTCTCTCGTTTTTCTATGGCCCCCCACTTTGTCTTTTGCTCGCTTGCACACACCGGGGGAAATAGAATGAGCAACAACAAAGAATACAAGCTAGAAAAGGGGGAGTAAAAGAACGGCACATCACCGCCACGCCTGCTGCCGATGTCCGCCAATGTCTTCATCATGGTCACCGTCATCATCATCATCAAATTGCTACATTTGCATACATCGCCCCCTTCTTCTTCTTTTTTTCTTTTCTTCTTTTCCGGAAGATGACCATCTTACGAATACACACGATAGGACAAAGCACACATACACACAAGAAACGAATAAAAAAAAGAAAAAGAAAAAATAAAACAACAACCGAGCCAGAAAAAACTAATTCGATGCAAAATACTCTTGCACAGTCCGACTTTCATTATTATCTCGTGTTGGTTGTATTCGTGCATCTTTGTTCCATTCTCTCTTTCTCTCTTCCTTTACACACACAATCGTTCACTGACAACAATGATGATGAAGAGAGAGCACAAACGAATCAGAAAGAAATCAGAATAGCAAAACCAAATAGAAAAGAACTCTTCTTCTTGTTCGTTTTCTACGAAACATAAGACAACGACAATAACAACGTACAGAACGAACGAACAAACAACAAGAGAATGTGACTTATGTGCAGTGGTCAGTTTGATAGAACAGCAAGAAGGAAGAGACCACAGAATGAGTGGCACATGATGTTTTGTTTGGAAAGGGTAAAGTTTGTCCAGCCGGTTGTCAGGGCATCCCCTTCTGGTTCGTTTACTCCACACTCTTGCACTCATTCTTGTTGTTGTTGTTGTTGTTGTTGTTGTTGCTTCACTACTTGCTAGTTTGTCTACTTTTCATCCTCTACAACACCAAGGCTTGTTGTTTCATTTACTCACAATTCGCTTGTTTTGTCCACAATATTTTCTTTCATCTTTAGTTTGGTTGTTAGCGATGACGTTGTTTTGTTTGTTTTCCTCATCGATATACTTGGTGCGTAGTTGAAGCACTCGGTTTCTCGTATCGAGAAAACGAACGAACAAACAAACAAACAAGCAAACGACAAATACTTTTCCTGATCAGAATCGGACACTTTTTTGCTTGCTCTTCTCTTGGTTTTGCTATTGTTTTTTGTCGCTATACTCTACTCAATGTTGTTGAAATGTCTTCAAATTATTATTTCTAGTTAATTCAATTTTTTTTCAATTTACAGTATTGTTGTTTTGTTCCGGTAATATTTAACGAGTTTTTTTTTGCAAACATACAAAGAAAATAGAATTGCGATACTTCTCCAGGGAAGATTGCTAGACTTGAGCCATTGCAAAAAATAATAAAATAATTTTTTTGTTAAAAAAATAAAAAAATAAAAGCGGAATTGACGAAACAAAAGCATGGGCACAAAAGAAAGAAGAAGAGTATGATTGTTGTTGTAGTTGGAATGATGGTGTTTGTTGTAAGGATGTGGTGCTTGCTATTTCGTTCTACCATCAAGCCATAATAAATTTACGTCTAATTAAACTAAGGAAATGGTGCGTTTTTGATTTCTACTTTCTACTTTCTCTCTTTCGGTTTCGCACACTCGCACTATTTTGTTGTTGTTGTTGTATAGTGGTGATGCCGTGTCAAATATATTGTGCCGTTTGTTCCATTCTACTCATTTGTAATTGTATTACACAATCACTACCATCCACTACCAACATCATCATCATCATCACCCTCTCCTTGGAGAAAATGCACTCTCTCTCGTGTTCTCTTTTTAAGAATGAGTGAATCTTAGCGGAAGGAAGAAATGTGTCAAACGTTTTGTTACTGCTTTGCTTGTTCGGTGCTTATCTGTCGACACGTCTTCATTTAACTTGATAATGATGTGGTGACGTTCACACATCGCTAGCGGGGTCTGGCTTGTGTTCATTCACATTCCACATTCCATTGCTCTTGCTGGATATTCTACACTGGTGTTGTAGCGGGCACGTACATGCTTAACTCGCATATCCTTGCTCTCTCTTTTCTCGGCACCAATCACTTGTGACTTCTTCATGCACATATTTGAGAGATAAAGAATTCACAGGAATATTCCAATCTATTTTTTTTAAATTCACAGCAACAAAATTTCAATTTAAGTTTGCTTAACATTCAACATTCTTGTAAATAAATTGCACACAAAGTAATGAATAATTGATTGGCGAGTGCACAAGCTGAATAGCGTGTGTCCAGTGCAGTGGAATCCATCATCTCGTTGCATTCGCTCTCTCTCTCTCTCTCTCTCTCTCTTCAATTATCTCCTGTTTCCTTTTCAATTTTTAATATCCCGTTTCGGTATTTGATTCTTGGGAAAACACACCCAACTCTTTTATTCATTCATTTACATCACTCTCTCACATTGATCTTCAGAGTAGAATTTGAATTGGTTTCAATAAAAAGAAGAAAGTAGTGGATCATTTGAATAATTCACCGAGTCTAGAGCACTGGACTTGTATCCCCCAATGTTCGCATCTTCGACCATTCAATTGATCACTTTATTGCATGTTCCATTCACTTGCACACTCGCTTATTCATTCACAAACACTTCCTTTCTCTTTCAATTTCATTCTACTTCTTTTACTTCTTCTGCTTGTTTTTTGTTGTTTTGCTTCGTGTTCATGTGTAAACGAGCGTTTCCTTCTCACACTTTTTTTTATATTTTGATTAAGTTGTCCGAAATTTTTCTCTTTCTTTCCTTATTCGCGCGCACTTGCAAAGTTCTCATTTTCTTGTGGGGTTTTCATCTTCGCAACACACAATTTAATCAGCAGAGAATCGTCGTCGTTTTTTTTGTTTCTTTGGTATTCTCAATCTTCTCAATTCCACTCGCCTCTCTTTGCAACTCACTTTCATTTTCTATTCGCAAGATTTATTGTCTTTAGATGCTCATCGTTGTTTCTCGTCATTCTCATCGTTTCTTCTCTTTCTCTTTCTCCTTGCTCACACTCATTTCGTTCTTTTTTTTAACTTCATTAAATCTTCATCTTGGATGAAACTAAATTCTTTGTCTACAATTTTTCGGTTCTGTCTTTTTTTCACTCCACTCATTCTCTCCTGTCGTTTCATTCTTCATGAGCAATGGAACATCTTCATTATCCGGTTTTAGTCTTTACTTGCTTGTGAAACAAGTCGGTTTTCTCCTCTTTCTCTCTCTCTCCACATCTATCAGTTCGTTTCACTTGATTTCCGAATGGCGTTTGTGTTTCACGCCTTTTAATAATAAATTGATCGAATAATAAATATAAAAAACACATGAACAAGAAGAATGAAATGGAAAAGAGGAAGATGGGAATTTACAACTTTTTGTTTTCTCCCGGTTCTTTTCTTACTTCTTTCTTTCTTTCTTTCTGTCTCTCTTAAACTTGATCTAATCTTGGAAATAGTTGGTTTTATTTCTTTTGTTTCGTTTAGTATTAAATATATAATTCTTTCAAATTCAATTCAGCA
This sequence comes from Hybos culiciformis, assembly GCA_964007475.1. Lineage (NCBI taxonomy): Eukaryota > Metazoa > Arthropoda > Insecta > Diptera > Hybotidae > Hybos > Hybos culiciformis. The sequence goes on along the minus strand of CAXFZM010000562.1, from coordinate 2,409 downwards.
TTCCCTCTGCGCGTTTGTCTCAGTGTTCGCTCCATTTCCATCACCGTCTTCTACACACTGGTTGTTGTGTTGCGCTTTCATTTCAACCATATCCCCCTCTCTCTCTCTCTCTCTCTCTCTCTCTCTCTCTCTCTCTCTCTCTCTCTCTCTCTCTCGCTATTTTCCATCACAATCGTTTTGTTCCATTGAAACGTTGTCGAATATAGAAGGCAACGCTTGTGTATGAGAAAACAAGAAAGGCGATCATTAATCACAATTCAGTTCGAATCAAATCGTCATTTCTGTGTTATTGTTGTTGTTCGTTCTATTTCGATTCGCAATTCGTTCAATGTTTTTTTACTCTAAACTTTTCAGTCTTGTTTTCTTTTCCCTCTCTCTTTCTCTCTCCCGAAAGAATAAGAAGCCAAGAAAGTGTGATCAATTGTTTGGAGACATGAATGAACACAACGGCAAGTAAGAATATGCCGGTTCTTTACAAAATGAAGAACCGGGGCTATAAATACTTTCTCGTCAAGTGCAACGAGAAAGTGACGAGAAAAGAAATTCAATTTTTCTCCGATCATTTTTTGTTGTTCGTTCGCCTCTTGCCGCTGCCACTTCAAAAAATGTTGGATTGATTTCTAATTTTGAATTTCTTTTATTCTTCGCTTCAACATCTTCAACATCATCTCTCGCTTTCTTCTCTAATAATTCAGCTTATTTTGTTGTTTCATTTTTGACAGCTTCTTTCGTTCACCCAGTGGTGTGACGTGAATCGTATGAGTGCAGCAGCCTCTCTGTTCTATTTCTCAATGATGAAATAGAAACGAGCAAAGAGTGATTGGTTTTCTTGTTCGATTGCCAATAAAACACACAACAAAACACACACACACACAGTGAACAAGAATAAAATAGAAAGAATTAGGTTTCGTTTGTTTTGGTGTTTGTTTAAGAATGTTGTTTTAAACTAAAAACAGAATTGTGAATTTCAACCATTCACCATCTGCGAATGCGAGCGAGTTTGTTTCCATTCTCTTCAGCTTGTCATTCCCTCTCTCTTTTTCTTACAAATGGAAACAATGAACGAATTTAAACGACAACAAAATGACGTTCACTTTTTGTTTTATACAACTAACACAAGAAAAACGAATTGTTCATCAAAACCCGGGAATCAGTATACAAATCAGAATGGCAGATTCTGACCGAGAATTTTGTTGGTTGTTGTTGTTAGTGGTAACGATTTAGCTTTTTTCTCAATTAACTCGTCACGATAATCTTCTAGTTTGAAAGTTTGATTAAAACACGATGACTTGCAATGAAGTAGCCACTGCCCGGTAGTGATCACCGAACAACAACAAACCAGTAACATTGTCCACTTCTTCTTCCCTTCTTCTAGATGAAACCTGTCAAAATTCCTTTTTCACTTTACTCACTTCTTCTCCTCTTCATCTTTTCTCGACTTTTTGACGTGCAAGTGTTTTTCTTGTGTGTGCCACTTTTTTACACTACTGGATTTTTGCGTTCATAATTTTCACTTTATTTCCTCGATCATGATCGCTCTCTCGCTCTTGCTCTTGTTCGTTCTTTCACTCGTTTTTCGAAAGTTTTTCATTTTTTTTCTCGAGAGTTTCAAACGAAGTTCTTGATTAAAACGTCAAAATGTGCTCGTTCACATTAGTGTTGGTTTGGGCTAGTGGATAGAGAGATAGTGAAGAGAGAATGAGTTTGGCACAAGTGACTTGTGTCGTTTGAGAAAAGTTTGATTGTAAATATGTGGACACTCTCTCTCTCTCATGGTCATTCGGGCAAATTGAGTGGAGTGCAAGAATATCACTTCCAAACAACAACAACAACAACAACAACTTCTTCTACGCGATTGATTGAATATTTTATGGACACACACAAACACTTGAAGTGGTAGACTAAAAACTCTTCATTTTGACAAGCAAATGAGTTTTAATTAATGAGATACACTGGGCACACGCACTGGTGTTCAAGTGCCACACAAACCATCATGCCACTTTCTCATCCTCAACTTTTAGCCAACAAAGTGTTTACACATTTTCCAATTCGTTCGTTTGTTTTCACTCAAATGAATCCCACTCTTATGCTCTCTCACTCACAAACAAACTTCTCATTCTCTTCTTCGTTTTATTTATTTTTTTCACATATTTATTCTCAACCAACAAGAGAATATACCAACTTTGATTTCGTTTTTACTCAAAGTGTAAACGAGTGAAAAACAAACACCAATTCTGATTTTGTTTTTTTGCGCTGTATTTCATGAGCAAAATTTTCAATTGCGGTTGCCGAACTTTTATATTTCACTTATACTCGTGTTGTTTTATTTCTTTTCAACGCTGATGTTTACTCTTTTTTCATCACTTGCTCCTTTGCTAGTTCTTTGAATGGTGGAAAAAAATAGAATGC
>CAXFZM010000561.1:0-18404 GCA_964007475.1 Hybos culiciformis | reverse complement strand
AATCAATTTTTGATGTCGTTTTATGAGCCTCCTTCAACTCATTGCTGCACTGCAATTTAATTAATTCCATCTGTAAAGATTCTGGAACAGTGGAAACGTCTACTTGAAATGGAGAAGAAAATATCTCAAACGTTTTGTCATAATATCTCAAACGTTTTGTCATATTTTGTTGGACGATTAAATTCAGCTGAAAGTTTTCTAATTTCATCGGCATACTTTGCAAAATTAGCAGTTTGACTGCTCTTAAATTCTTTTATTGACGTAAAATGGTGTTATATAATTTGATATTTTTTATCACTTGCTGCGTCTTCATATCATAATAAAAACAAAGTCAAACAAAAAAAAATATCACTAATTGTCGGTTTCTTACTTCTTTAATTATATTTTTCTGGTAAAGCCTACTAAAGTTATATTTTTGAATTACGCGTTTAATTTTATTACTTATAAATGATAAATTTTATTACTTATGAATATAATATTATATGCACGGAAAACAGATTTTTTATTGCTTCATTAAATAAAAATGTATAAAATAATTTTATTACGCCTAAAAATATGCAATAAAAAAAAACTAATGAAGATATTCAGATAATCTTTTTACAAAAATTATAATTAGACGGACTTAAAAAACATAATAAAAACTTTTTAATATTGAATTTTGTAGTCAATATTATTTTAAAAAAGTTTGTATTTAATAGTAGATTACAATACATGTTATGAAAAATTGTTATTCTTGCGAGTTGTGTATACACACAAACACATAGACACACAATATTGACGAGTGTCTATGTGTTTGTGTGTATACACAACGAGCTGTATAACAAATTTGATTAACATGTATTGTATACTGCTTTAATGCGCATTTGAGAGGGAGTTGCAAAGAGAGAATATAGAGATAATTTATAATAAAAAATAAAGATAAAAGAAGACAAAGGAATTTTTCCACGTTAATTATCCTTTAATTTCTCTTTCTTTTACAGATAAAAGAAGGCAAGGGAATTTTTCCACGTTAATTATCCTTTAATTTCTCTTTCTTTTACAGATAAAAGAAGACAAGGGAATTTTTTCACGTTAATTATCCTTTAATTTCTCTTTCTTTTACAGATAAAAGAAGACAAGGGAATTTTTCCACGTTAATTATCCTTTAATTTCTCTTTCTTTTAGAGATAAAAGAAGAAAAGGGAAATATTGTGAGTTTGAAAGATATTATTTTTGTTTATAGTATTACGCAGTTCAAAATGAAGCAAGTAAATACAAATATGGAAATGTAAATACAATTTACATCACAGGGAAATGTAAATACAATTTACATTTCCCTATAATTGCATGTGTATTGATGCATGACCATTTACCGAGCTAAATTTGCGAATGTAAATACAACTTACCGAAGACATGCACATTAAAAATTTTAGTAGATTTTGTAGTTTTTTTTTGTAGTTTCTGTAAAAAAAATTTTAACAGCGAATAATTATCATGTAATTCATACACAAAAATAATATCACTCACACTGACAATATTTCAATACAGAATAATAACAAAAAAAGAAAATGAGAAAAAAAATCTCTTCACATATAACAAACACATGTATTGCTTCTTCTGAATTCGATTTAGCAAAATTCAATGTTTTCCAATTTAAGAAATCGTCATAAGCTTTTTTGTAATTTATTTTGGATGTTTCTGGGATGATATTATTTTCTGCAGATTTCACAGCTTGAATAATGTTTTCTGGTTCAAATTCACCGTCCGATTCCATTGTAGTATAACGTAATATTAAATTCACACACAAAACTTACTCTACTGCACCAATGCTAATATTAAACTAAAATCTCGTAATTAAATTTGATTTTACGATTATCCGATGATTTATTATTATTTTTGCACAAATCATTGTCAATTTTGTTTATCACTTTTGTTAATTTTTTATTTTTTGCATAGATTGCAACCACAGTTCATTAAATTATCTTCAAAAGAAAAAGCAAGAAGAAGATAACGATAATATTTCCCCTTTTTTTCTATTATCTCTAAAAGAAAGAGAAATTAAAATAAAATTTAAATAAAAAAGAAAATAAAAGAAGAAAAATAAACAAAGTAAAGGGAAGATAATTTATTTTTTTCAAGTCATATTTCTTACCCCTTCTACCTTTTCTTCTATAACTTCGAATTTGAATTTAAAAATAATACACAAACGTATTTTTTTCTCCTTTGTATTATCTTCTTTATATTTTGTACTCAAAAGAGAAGGGAATTTTTATGTTTTATTTTGTCTTGTTCTTTTATTTTTTATTATAAATTATCTCTATATTCTCTCTTTGCAACTACCTCTCCCATACGCATTAAAACAGTATATAAGTATGTTAACAAAATTTTTGATAACAACTCGTTGTGTATACACACAAGCACATAGGCACTTGTCAATATTATATCACTCGACCTTCGGTTTCTTGATATAATTTTGACTCGTGTCTATGTGTTTGTGTGTATTCACAACTCGTAATTAATAACAAATTTAGTTAACATATGTATATTATAATCTACTATACATAATCAACTGTCAATTTATATATCCACATTTATTAGCATTAAGAATTAAATAACTTGACCCTATTTAATTCTTTAGCATAATGAAGACACAAATTGACAAGTTATTACATTATATTCTATGTAAAATGTATTTAATTTTTTTGTCCAAAATAAAACAATTTTTATATTTTTATATTAATTAAATATTCATTGATTTACATAAACATATAATATGATATCATATGATATATCCATATGATATACTTCGCCGAAAATCAAATAAACAAATAAAAATATTAAATCATAAAAAATACATTTTATAAAAAACAACGTTTTTCTTGCGCACTAAAAAGTATAAAATAATGTTACTATGAGTTTCAATTTGGTAACAGACTTTATAACTTTTCTCCGGCTCATTCAGAGGATTGTGGACACACATACTTGAAATTGATTACAACAGTTTTTAACTAGAAACGTGGGGCACATTTTTGAGGTTATACTATAAATGTGTTGTAAAAATGCGCCCCACGTTTCTAGTTATAGACTGTTGTAATCAGTTTCAAGTATGTGTGTCCACAATCCTCTGAATGAGCCGGAGAAAAGTTATAAAGTCTGTTACCAAATTGAAACTCATAGTAACATTATTTTATACTTTTTAGTGCGCAAGAAAAACGTTGTTTTTTATAAAATGTATTTTTTATGATTTAATATTTATTTTCTACTTTTTAGTTTTGAAGCTGAAACAAAGCAGAAGTTTTCGTATAAAATTTGATTTTCAAAATTATTTCTGAAACAAATACAATAATATAAAAGAAATGTTATACGTTTAACCATTTTAGTTCAACAATTTTAAATACATAATGATGCCAGAACCTGCTTGGTTTCCAAATTTTTTTTTATGGAATGTCAGGTCTACCACGTGTAGGTCCCCAGGGGAGGTCGCTGGGTAGGGGACCAATAAATTTTTTATTACGAAATTTGTGTGTTTTATTATGTCTTCTTTGTATGTACAAAAATTGAATAAAATCGGACGAAGTTTTGAAGTCGTCCCCAAGCAAGGTAGAGGAGGCCAATAAATTTTTTGTTACAAAATTTGTCTGTTTAATCATTTCTTCTTTTTATGTACCAAATTTGAATAAAATCGAACGTACTTTTGAAGTCCTCCCCATAGGAGATCGCCGGGTAGGAGGCCAATAAATTTTTTGTTACGAAATTTGTGTTTTTAATATGTCCTCTTTTTATGTACCAAATTTGAAAGAAATCGGACGAATTTTTGAAGTCCTTCCCAAGGAAGGTCGCTCGGTAGGAGGCCAATAAATTTGTTGTTACGAAATTCGTGTGTTTAATCATTTCTTCTTTTTTTTTATGTACTAAATTTGAATGAAATCGGACAAACTTTTGGTTGTGAAAATTTGATTGCAAAATTTCGCGGGCAGACAAACAGACGAGAAACTTTTCAAATCATGATTAAAGTGGTACAATATTGTATTGTGATCGGATTCAGAGCTATATTCAAAATTTCGGAGCTGTAGCTTGTCGGAAAGTGGTCTAAAATTTGATTACAAAATTTCCTGGACAGACAAACAGACAAGAAAGTGAGTTGATAAAAACGTTGTAAAAAAAAACACACGAAGCAGTCATAGAACTGCCGACAGAAGTTTATACTTAAAGATTTAAACTATGAAATAACATTGGCTACAAATGATAGGCTGCTGAGTACAAAATGCAAAATAAAATAAAAATATTTTAATTTACATTTTTGTACTGCGCAGCCCATCATTTGTAGCCACTATTATTTCATAGTTTAAATATTTTAAGTATAAACTTCTATCGGCAGTTCTATGACTGCTTCGTGTGTTTTTTTTTTTTTAACTTACAATTTACAATATGTACTTATTTAGATAAATTTAAATTATATAAGTAGTTTCGTTCTTCGTTTAAAGTAGTTTTGTCCATATAAAAATTTGAAATTGTTTGTAATCAGTTTTGCCCAAAACTAGTAAAATTTAGGGGTGTCAGCCATACAAATTCACAATTTTTTAACAAATTTTCACTCAATATGGCACACTTTTTGTTGGATGGATCAAAAATTGGAAAAAAAATACAAAAAATTAACCGGTTGTCAAAAATATGTAAATAAAAATATTTGTAAGCAAAATATAATTTATTATTTGAATGCAAAATATAATTAAAATATTTGAAAAATTTGAAATATTTTATGAGTAATAATTTTTTGTGACTATTAATTTTTTTTTTTATTTTTATTTTTTTTATTTAAAAATTATGAATTGGAAAAAATTGTTTTAAATTAAATGTTTTGTTATTAAAATATTATTTTGTTTACTTCAATATTAAAAGTTTACAAATAATTTTGTTTTTTTCGTCATGTCAAAGTAAACATAGAATTTGTAGTGTATACGCTTGTAGTTTTAAACAAGTTTAACACTACTTTAAACCTGAAGTGGAGACAAGGTATTACATTTGAAAACATAAAGCCTAAAAATATGGTTAACATCATTATAGTTAGGCGATTGTCTTCACGACTTTTTCTAGAATTCAAATTATATTCTTTCGAAGATTTTAAAGGGCTAAAATAAAAAAAAAACCATTAATAGTAGATTATTGTATATGTAAACTAAATTTGTTATTAATTAAGAGTTCTGTATACACAAAAATACATTGACACGATTCAATACTTATATCACGAGACCGAAGGTCGAGTGATATAAATTAATAAGTGTCAATGTATTTTTGTGTAAATACAGAACGAGTTGTATAACAAATTTTGTTTACATAACCAATATACTGTTTTAATGCGTAGGGGAGACGTAGTTGCAAAGAGAGAATATTATTTCTTCTCATTTTTTCTCATTTTTTCTCATTTTTTTTGTATTTGGCTGTATTGAAATATTGTGAGAGATATTATGTTTGTTTAGGTATTACGTAATATTCAATACGAAACATCTAAATGATTTCATTATTTACGCTGATGCATCTAAATTTTTTCATTATATACGCTGATGCATCTAAATTTTTTAATTATTTACGCAGATGCATCTAAATGATTGCATGTGTATTGACGCATATAATACTCCATTTAGTGATCTAAATTCTATAGCACTAACTACAACATAACGATCCCCAACGCATTAAAATATTTAACATTATCGTACATCGTTAAGTTTTAAGTTCGTACTCATTTTTACCTGTGGGCTTTGAGTTTTCTTCTTTGATTCTGTACTGTAATGAAAATACAGGTGTACGATATGATAATAACAGGTGAGTGCCACTTGTACAATTACCAGTTGTACAATTTTTCAATTTGTATGGCGAAAAAAAATTGTACAACTGGTATTTTTCTCTGTACAACTGGTAAAAAATAATCCAGTTGCACAATTGACCAGTTGTACAATTTACCAGTTGTACAGACAAATTTACCATTTGTACAATTCAGTTATCACCACTTGTACATTTTAGACCAGTTGTACAATCCTTTTTTTCTGAAATTAACCACTTGTACAATGTTTGACCAGATGTACAATATTTATTTTTATAAAATTAACCACTTGTACAATTTTTGACCAGTTGTACAATTTATCTTTTATCAAATTAACCACTTGTACAATTTTTAACCAGTTGTACAATCTCTATGGTAAAGTTATAACCGTGAAAAACTAAGCAAAATGTATGGAAAAGCTGTTGTGCGTAATGGGTGACCGTGCCCTAGCGGAGGATGGAAATAAGGCCTCTAGGATTTTTTGTTGCGGTCTTATTTCATTTTGAAAAGTGAAATTAGACCGCAAAAAAAGTCCTCGCGGCCTTATTTCATTTTGATAAATGAAATAAGGCCGCGTAGTAATTTCATGTTTCAAAACGAAATAAGACCTCAATAAAAAATCTTGTGAGGTGAGCAAATCCCACTGACCAACCGCCCGCCCGCCGCCCTGCTGCCCCCTGCCCTGTGTGCTCACCTCACAAGATTTTTTATTGAGGTCTTATTTCATTTTGAAACATGAAATTAAACCTCTACGCGGCCTTATTTCACTGCGCCGCCCTAGCGCCTTTTCCAAAAATTGTACAAGTGGTAAATTACAAAAAAAAAAAAGATTGTACAACTGTCAAAAATTGTACAAGTGGTTAATTCGAAAAAATCGAGATTGTACAACTGGTCTAAAATGTACAACTGGATTGTACAACTGGCACTAGTCTGTACAAGTGGTCAATTGTACAAGTGGAATCTTTTTACCACTTGTACAATCCAAAAAACCAGATGTACAATTAAATTTTAAATTGTACAAGTGGTATTTTGGATTGTACAACTGGTACAAAAAAATTGTACAACTGACATGCATCCATAATAACTAGGCAAGGCACAACAAATCCAATTAAAAATAAATATTTTTTAATTGAACGATCATTTTTCTTCAAAATAGTGCATGAAAAAGTTGATTCATCAAGACCCATTTCATCCCATACTCCTAATATTGAAGGTAGCTGAAAATAAAAGTTTTTTCATAGTTTTAATTGTGAGAATAAGTTACTTCCTCTAATGAATTTTTTTTGTTTCTATTAAACATTTGGCCAGTTTATATAAAATATACCATCGTTTTAGCCAATCTTAGAAATTCACACATGAACAATCAATTAATGAATTAATTAATTCCCCAAATAAAGGATTATTTCACGTCCAGTAATGTACATTTTGTTTTATCTGTTTTAAATTCCATACAGAGCGAACATAATTTAAACTTACCAGCATAAAAAATGCTGTTGCCCAAACTAACGTTAATTGCAAAATAATATATTTTGGTTTATAAATATAGTAGTAAATATGATTCCACGCTATCAATATGTACCAAAAAAAATTTAGTGATTTATTAATTATTACAAATTATTACAGAAATTTAAAAAAAGCTAAGATGAACTCATTTTGATAAACTTTATTTGTATCAGGGGCGATTCATTCATTATATTGAACGTATTGAGTGCTTCCGTAGAAATGATTTTAATATTTAACAAAAAAAAATAGGTTAAAATTTAAATAATGCATTCAGACCGTGCATTCAATAGAAATTACCCCTATATTACGTTTTATTTACAATACATATTTTCTTCTATATGCTTTCTAATATTAAGAAAGAATGCAAAATTTTCATTATTATGATAACAAAAAATTTCCCATTCAAAGAGAATTTTGGTATAGATGTCGCTTTACAATACTGAAATTCTCTTCTTATGGTAAAATTTTTGAAATCATTATTTTTGGTATAGAATTTTTATTAACGGCTAAATTTCATAGCAGGCGTTAAACTAAATTTCAATGAAGCAAATAATGAGTTTAAATTATGCATTCTCAATAATGTGAAAGGGATAGGAATTAAATTCCCTTTAATATGCAGTAGAATTTGTCGTCAACAGAAGGCTTTGTATACCCAGAGCAAGCGTCAAGAAATATTAAACCTTCCTAAAAATAGCAGAAACTTTTGGAGCTTCGCTAAAAGTGTAGAACAAAACTTTTTTTGTTCGCCTTCATCTTTTCCTCCCCTTGTAGATGGTGACCGGATCATATCAGATTCGGTTGAGAAGTCTAATTTGTTTGCTAAACTTTTTAGTCAAAACTCAACACTCGCAGCTTCAGCTCAAGATCCACCTGTATTGCCACCAGTAAATTCTTCTTTTGGAAGAGTTTACTTTAGGCAACGTGCTGTTTTAAAAGCTCTCAAAAATCTGAATACGAAAAAGTCAACTGGCCGTGATGGTATTCCGGCTGTGGTCCTGAAACATACTGCTGCTTTTCTAGCTAAACCTCTGCGCAACATTTTCTATCTTTCATATTCACTTGGCATTTACCCCACCAAGTGGAAAGTTGTGCATGTTCAGCCTATTCTAAAAAAGGCGATAAATTCGATCCCTCTAACTACAGGCCCATTGCGCTTACTTCTATTCTTTCCAAAATAATGGAATCCCTTATTAACAATAAAGTCAAAAAATACCTTGAATGCAACAAATTTGCTAAATGACCAGCAATATGGTTTTCGTACAAATAGATCGACTGGTGAACTAATGAAATATTTATCCCACGAGCTCAACGCCAGTCTTCACAACTCCAGTGAGGCTTGTGTTGTTGAATATAGCTAAGGCTTTTGATCGAGTGTGGCATTCGGCCCTGATTTCTAAAGTTAAATCAATGGGTCTAGGATCAGCCTTTGTCAATTGGATCAGCAACTTTTTGTCTGGCCGTTCTATTCGTGCTGTTGTGGATGGGTACCAGTCACATATTTTTAACATCAACTCCGGTGTACCCCAAGGGTGTGTTCTCACCCCAATCCTCTTTTTAATTTTTATGACCTTCTGCAATCAACACTCAATTCCATCCACAGCTTCGCCGATGACAGTAACTTGGTGGCATGCTACGATTTTATTAAAAGGAAATCAGCATCTTCAAATGCTGTTACTACGAAACGAAATTTTCTACAAAGTAGCATAAATCACGACATATCCAAAATATCACAATGGGGTCTTCTCAGAGTTGAGTTTAACGCTTCTAAAACGCAATGCTGCCTTATTTCTAGAAAGCTGTCGTCTTATAAACCCAACTTTCTTTTCAAGGCGAGAGTATTAGAACATCTGGAAACCTTGACATTTTAGGTTCGAAAATAACCAGCAATCTGAGCTGGAAAATTCATATTTTCGAAACGGCTAAAAACGCTGCTAAATGTCTAGGTTTTCTAAAAAGATGTAAACAATACTTTTTCCCCTCTGATCTTTAAACATCTACAAATCCTACATACGACCGAAATTAAAATATAATTCACATATATGGGCTGGTGCTCCTAAAACCCATCTTGAGTTAAAGCTTAGAGAAGGGCTATTAGATTGATCAACGATCACCAAACCACCAGCTCTTTAAGGGGGTATTCTGGTCTAGAAATTTGAAAAAATCATTTTTTTTTTTTTCATATTTTCAAAGTTTAACCCTTTAATAACATGTCTTTAAGAGGATTTTAGAAAATTAAAATTATTTTCGGAGGTATGGCTGTTTTATAAAATAACATTTCATGAATTAGACTGCGAGAAACTTTACGTGAAACTTTAAACGTATTTTTCTCAAAACTGTCTTTTTTAAAACGATTCCCATGATAACTCAAGTCCTACTGAACCGATTTACTTCAAATTTTGTAGAGGTCTTCTTCATAGGCTTTTCTATCGCATGAACTATCCTCATCCCAAAATTTTAATGCTTACTATTTTTAAAAATTATTAAAAACTAAAAAAAAGTCGTGCAAAAAAAATTTTTTGTTTCAAGTAGTCGCCATTTTGTAAAAAAAAATTTTTTTTCAACTCTTTTAGTTCGAACGATAGAGGCATTCCTGTAGAAGTATAGATTAATAATAGTTTTTTTTTTTTTTAATTGCCAGAAGGGCTGAATCGTGGGAATGGTCACGTGCCAGCTTTTTGAGAGCCCCCACTTAACCAGCTGCGAACTCTTTGAATTTTGAATTTTTTACTTCTATTTTTTTTACTGTATTCTTAAAACATCCTATAAAAAAATGAATAATAAAAATATTGATTGGTTTTTTTTTTTACAGCACTTCGAAAATTGCATTAAATTCGTGCCTCTAGACCAGAATACCCCCTTAACATCCCTCAACCACCGTCGCAATGTAGGTTCTATAAATACCTTGTTTCTATAAATACCATGTTGAAACGGATACGTGTTCCCTGGAACTAAAGGCCCTACTTCCTCAACTTCAAGTATTTTCACGCCAAACACTTACCGCTTCAAAGTGACACCCATATTTCGTCAAAATTCCCAGATGTGATAGAACGAGCTTTGAAGATTCGTTTTCAATTCGCACCTCGAGAATGTGGAATGCTCTCACTTCAAAATTGTTCCCTACAGCTGGCGGACGTTTGATTTACGACTTGCGCCGCTTTAAGAAGAGTGAAAATGATTACCTACTAACTGTCCCACTTTTTAATCCCGTCTAAACTTCCTGTTCTAAACTTCTAAACTTCTAAACTTCCCGTCTAAACTTCCTTATCAAATCCATCAAATCCAGTATAAAAGGTATCCCACCTAGTAGTCTAAGAGCTCGCAACGTTTTTGGTACGTGATTATAGCAAGGCTCATTTTTAAATATATTGTTCCATGCTACGGTGCAGGACCCATAAGGGTAGTCTGGCTGTCAGCTGACGTTGCGTTTACCCGTGGGAGCAGATCCAGGTAGGTCAAAGAAAAAATGCAAAATTACGTGATAATAGCACGATTTCTAGTTATGTCACTTGTTTGTGCTTATTATATGAAATGTTAATGCATCATTGCCGAAACCGTCGAGTTGTTAAGACCGTGCCAGACCTTTATTTATAACAAAAAAAAAACATCAATTTCACGTCATTTCAGCAAGGTTGAATTTTTTATATGTTATAGATTGGATCTTATATAGACTATCCAATTTGCCAGACGGAAATACCGTTGCTAAATGGATGCCAGACCTATGTCATTTAAAAGCAATCTGGTTTTTTCATGTAATTTTGCATTTTTTTTACCTACTTGGTTCTGCTCCCACGGGTAAACGCAACGTCGTCTGACAGCCAGACTACCTTTATGCGTCCTGCACCGTATCATGGAAAATTATATTAAAAAATAAGCTTTTCTAAAATCACGTGATTTCTTACGTTGCGAGCTCTTGGACTAAAGTGATTTGGTAACTTTAATAAAAAAAAAAAATATCAGAGACACTAAATTTACCGTCTAAAAAACATTAGGAAAGGGAATTATTTATTTATTTATTTATTTATTCAATCCACCAGGTTTAATCCTTCACGGATCCTGAATATTATATACAAACTCTTATTAAAACTAAATATATACATAATAATTACTAATATCTAATAAATTTCAACTTATATAATTTTTCAAATTCACATAGAATAGTTCTATTGTTTTATCAAATACATAAATTCATTTCTAATAACAATTTTCAATCATATATATTTTTAATTTATTTTTAAAAGCAATTCTAGAACAATTAAAATCCATGACATCAAGACACAAATTTAAGTTTCTGAGACAATTTGAAATAGGCTCATAAAAACCATAATTTTTTCTATGAAATGAAATATAAAATGTAGCAAAAGTTCTTGAACCAGATTTTGGAATAACAAATGAGCACTTACTCAATAATGTGGGCAGTCAATATTTCCTGCAACAATGTCAAAAGCAAACATTGTGCTCATAAATTTTCTTCTAAACAATTAATTTACATTTATCATTATATGAGGATACATTTGGTTCGAAATTTAGAAATCTTAGAGCAAACTTTATAAATCTTCTTTGCACAGTTTCAATTCTCTTTATATGACATTCATAATCATCCATACTACAACTGCATATTCTAGATTTGATCTAACTTAATTTATATATAGACTTTTTATAGTATACACGTCTTTAAATTCATTCGCATTTCTTTTTATAAATCCTAACATTGAAAAAGTTTTTGATACTATCATATTAATGTGATTTGAAAATGAAAGGTCAAAATTAAATAATACATTAATACCCCAAGATTTTTTATTTGAGTTGTTCTATCTATCACTACGTTATTAATACTGTAATCAAAAAACACAGGATTTTAGCTTTGTAATATATTTAGATATATTCTGACTCAAGAGAAATTTTTGAGTATAACTTTAATTCTATATAAATATCAGACTCAAGAGTAATTTTTGAGTATAACTTTGAATCATCAACAAAAAAATTAAATTCACAAAACTCAAAAATCTTACATAGATCATTTATAAAAATAATAAAGAATAATGGACCTATATGTGTTCCCTGTCCAACTCCAGATCTTACATCAATTATTTTTTTTGATGTAATTTCACCTATTTTAACAATATGTTTTCTATTTGATAGGTATGATTTAACCCATTGTATAAATATTGAATAGAAACCTATATAATGCATTTTGGACAAAAACAGCTTATGTAATAATGAGTAATATAATAGAAACATTTTTGTTGTACGAGTATTGCATATAATTTTTAAATTTTACACTTCTAAAGCTTAGATCTGTATCAAAGTTTTCCAAAGTTCGAAGTTGGTCAGTTGGTATTTTTTATTGAGAAATTTCATCTAAGAAACGTTAATGACGCCTTGTCACGAATAAAATTTCTTTTCAATAAAAGTCGAATGAAAATTATTGATTCAAACTTTATCGTTAAATAAATTAATATGGAACCGTTACCTAGAAACAAATTTAAGAATTGAAAATATGGAAATTAAAAAATAATTTCGATTTAGGCTTAATCTGACCTTTAATGAAAAAACCAGTTTCAATTTGATATTCGTTTTATTATATCTGTAAAACTATTTCTAATATTTATGCATAATAGTTAATCAAACTATTCAATGAAAAAGGAATTATTGAAATATTGAATAGTTTTTTTCAAAAAATATAAATTTAATTAATATTGTTTAGTAAAGTACGAATTGTAAGAGTTTAAGATTTGTTGCAATTATAACAATTTAAATTCTAGAAAAAATTTAATAATAATGATTGTTATTAACAATTATTTCTCGATTTTTATTCTTTTGATAATTACATTAATATTGGGTGTAATATCAGATGTAAGAATAAGATAAAAAAAAATTTAATAAATAAAATTAAGTAAATTAATGTAACAATATGTTATTTTTTTATATTTTTATTTATAGACACCATTACGATCACCTTTACCTTTAAATGGGGATTTACCAAGTGAATTAAAACCGTTTCACAGAATAAGAGTATCCGGAAAAGTGGAGCCTAACGCTAATAAGTAATTTCAAATTGAATTATCTAAATTTATATAAATTTGAAAAGTTTTATCAATCCATGTCCTGTAATCCTTTGAAACTTAACAGGAAAAAATAAAATTGCTCCCGAAGCTATTGGTAAACCACATGTATTTATAAATGTAGGAATTTAAAGAGAAAAATTCTTTATAAAATTCCATTTTAAATGGCATTAGAACTAAGCTCGTTACTTTTGACATAAACGCATTCATAAATTGTTTTATTTTTTTTATAAATATTAATTAATCTGCAATCAAAACCTTCCATGATACCTGGATCTGGATCTAGTCAAAAAGCCCTTCATTTTGAAATTCGATTTTTTAATAAACAAATTGTTAAAAATACTTTTTCATCTGGTGTTGGATGGGCAAAAGAAGAATATGGGCCTATTTCCTTATATAACTAAAAGAAATCAGCATGATTTTATTTTATTGTTTTAGAAAATTCGTTTCTAGTTATAATAGATAAAAGCTATTATGAAACATTTAATTATAGACTACCATTGCATGTCGCATTTCGAGCTTCATTCGATTAATTTATGTGACAATCAATGTGTTTAAGTCGACAACTAATAATAAAATAAGTACCTATTATAATTATACATATAACAACAAAATACTTATTTTATTTTTGAATTTTATTGAGAGCAAAAATGGCAATTTCATTAATGTGTTTGTTTTTGATAAGGCTCTTAAGAGCTTAAATAATACTTCAATTAGTTAAGGTCAGTGGCGCTTCTAGACATAGGCGTTCAAAGACAAATAGAAATAATAATGGTAAAAAAATACAACCAAAAAAATAAAAAATAAAGTTCAAATTTGTTTTTAACAAATTGCTCATATATAACGTTTTGTAATACTGCAGCAACCAACAAAAAAGAAGAAAGCGAGTTGAGTATGAATAAAACAAAATAACAAACACGAGCATAGAACTGCCTACAGAAGTTTATACTTAAAAATTAAACTATGAAATAACATTGGCTACAAATGATAGGCTGCTGAGTACAAAATGTAAATTAAAATAAAAATATTTTAATTTACATTTTGTACTGTCATTTGTAGCCACAGTTATTTCTAGTTTAAATTTTTTAAGTATAAACTTCTGTACGCAGTTCTATGACTGCTTCGTGTTTTTTTTTTTTCAAAAATATTCATCCAGATTAAAAAAAAAATTTTATTTTGCAATAATATTCATCCTAATTACCAATATTAAGTGTATAATGCAAAAAAATTATGTTTCCTAAAACAGAAGACAACCGTTCGAAATAAAAAAGGGAAAAAATTCGCACTGCACATTGCAACTTATAATAAGATATCATAAAAAGATGTGCAAGTTTTATTCTACTTTAAAAATCTTAAAATCTAAAACAGAAGTTAACAAACATTCGATATTAGATAATAAGATAATAAGATGTGCGAGTTTTGTTCTACTTTAAAATCTTAAAATCTAAAACAGAAGTTAACGAACATTCGATATTAGATAATAAAAAAAGGGAAAAAATACGCACTGCACATTGCAACTTATAACAAAATATCATAAAAAAATGTGCGAGTTTTATTCTACTTTAAAAATCTTAGAATTTAAAACAGAAGTTTACAAAGGGATCCGGAAAATTCACCGAAACCAATTCACCGTATAGCAATTCACCGAATAGCAATTCACCGAATAGCAATTCACTGAATAGCAATTCACCGTATAGCAATTCACCGTATGAGCATTTCACCGTATGAGAAATTCACCGTATGAGCAATTTACCGTAAAGCAATTCACCGAATAGCAATTCCCCGAATAGCAATTCACCGAAGTGCGTATTTTTTCCCTTTTTTTATTATCCAATATCGAATGTTTGTTAACTTCTGTTTTAGATTTTAAGATTTTTAAAGTAGAATAAAACTCGCACATCTTTTTATGATATTTTATTATAAGTTGCATTGTGCAGTGCGAATTTTTTCCCTTTTTTTATTATCTAATATCGAATGTTTGTTAACTTCTGTTTTACATTTTAAGATTTTTAAAGTAGAATAAAACTTGCACATCTTTTTATGATATCTTATTATAAGTTGCAATGTGCAGTTCGAATTTTTTCCCTTTTTTATTTCGAACGGTTGTCTTCTGTTTTAGGAAACATATTTTTTTTCCATTATACACATAATATTGGTAATTAGGATGAATATTATTGCAAAATAAAAATTTTTTTTTAATCTGGATGAATATTTTTGAAAAAAAAAAAACACGAAGCAGTCATAGAACTGCGTACAGAAGTTTATACTTAAAAAATTTAAACTAGAAATAACTGTGGCTACAAATGACAGTACAAAATGTAAATTAAAATATTTTTATTTTAATTTACATTTTGTACTCAGCAGCCTATCATTTGTACCTACTGTTATTTCATAGTTTAATTTTTTTAAGTATAAACTTCTGTAGGCAGTTCTATGCTCGTGTTTTTTATTTTGTTTTATTCATACTCAACTCGCTTTCTTCTTTTTTGTTGGTTGCTGCAGTATTACAAAACGTTATATATGAGCAATTTGTTAAAAACAAATTTGAACTTTATTTTTTATTTGAGAAATTTTGGTTGTATTTTTTTACCATTATTATTTCTATTTGCCTTTGAACGCCTATGACAAAATGTCTAGAAGCGCCACTGACCTTAACTAATTGAAGTATTACTTAAGCTCTTAAGAGCCTTATCAAAAACAAACACATTAATGAAATTGCCATTTATTGAGAGCATAAATTCAAAAATAAAATAAGTATTTTGTTGTTATATGTATAATTATAATAGGTACTTATTTTATTATTAGTTGTCGACTTAAACACATTGATTGTCACATAAATTAATCGAATGAAGCTCGAAATGCGACATGCAATGGTAGTCTATAATTAAATGTTTCATAATAGCTTTTATCTATTATAACTAGAAACGAATTTTCTAAAACAATAAAAATAAAATCATGCTGATTTCCTTTAGTTATATAGGTAGGGTTGCCACATTTTTTTTTTCAAAAAAAGCGTTAGATAGAATATTGAGAAAAAAAGTTAAAAAAATATGCATTCATTTTTTTTTTTTTTTCACATTTCTACACATCACGATTACTTACAATTACCTGAAAATTTATTCACATATGATAAATAAAACAGTCTTTTACAAAAGTTCTATTATTAGTATTTTAAAAATAAATTGCAAATAATAATTAACACAAACATAAAATAACTAAAAAGGCCGAATTTCAAAGCTTCAAGTAGATAAACATTAATATTAATACAAAATAATTCAAATATATTTTTCGTTGCCTCGAATTGTTTTTTAATAATTCGGAATTTTCAGTTTTTCGAAAAAATAAACTACATTAACGTTAGCATTGGCAAATCAGTAACAGTATTTGTAGTAGAGTTCGCATTTCGTTGTAAAGTTGTAGTAAGTTTTACATTTCTTGTGCAATTTGGTATCATAAATTAACAGAAATTTGTTCGCATATATAATAAACTTATCATATTTTAAGAAAAGGGGTATTTTGTCTACCCCTTTAGCGATTTTCGTAAAGGTGTATATCTATGTAAATCATGACGAAAAGGGGTAGTCTACCCCTCAAAGGGGTAGAAATGGCAACCCTATATAAAGGAAATAGGCCCATATTCTTCTTTTGCCCATCCAACACCAGATGAAAAAGTATTTTTAACAATTTGTTTATTAAAAAATCGAATTTCAAAATGAAGGGCTTTTTGACAAGATCCAGATCCAGGTATCATGGAAGGTGATTTGATTGCAGATTAATTAATATTCTAAAAAAAAAATAAAACAATTTATGAATGCGTTTATGTCAAAAGTAACGAGCTTAGTTCTAATGCCATTTAAAATGGAATTTTATAAAGAATTTTAAATTCCTACATTTATAAATACATGTGGTTTACCAATAGCTTCGGGATCAATTTTATTTTTTCCTGTTAAGTTTCAAAGGATTACAGGACATGGATTGATAAAACTTTTCAAATTTATGTAAATTTAGATAATTCAATTTGAAATTACTTATTAGCGTTAGGCTCCACTTTTCCGGA
The DNA here is from genome assembly GCA_964007475.1 of Hybos culiciformis. Lineage (NCBI taxonomy): Eukaryota > Metazoa > Arthropoda > Insecta > Diptera > Hybotidae > Hybos > Hybos culiciformis. The sequence continues at coordinate 985 of CAXFZM010000561.1, read as the reverse complement.
TACTCTTATTCTGTGAAACGGTTTTAATTCACTTGGTAAATCCCCATTTAAAGGTAAAGGTGATCTTAATGGTGTCTATAAATAAAAATATAAAAATATAACATATTGTTACATTAATTTACTTAATTTTATTTATTAAATTTTTTTTTATCTTATTCTTACATCTGATATTACACCCAATATTAATGTAATTATCAAAAGAATAAAAATCGAGAAATAATTGTTATAACAATCATTATTATTAAATTTTTTCTAGAATTGAAATTGTTATAATTGCAACAAATCTTAAACTCTTACAATTCGTACTTTACTAAACAATATTAATTAAATTTATATTTTTTGAAAAAAACTTTTCAATATTTCAATAATTCCTTTTTCATTGAATAGTTTGATTGACTATTATGCATAAATATTAGAAATAGTTTCGATCGTGGTTGTACAGATATAATAAAACGAATATCAAATTGAAACTGGTTTTTTCATTAAAGGTCAGATTTAGCCTAAATCGAAATTATTTTTTAATTTCCATATTTTCAATTCTGAAATTTGTTTCTAGGTAACGGTTCAATATTAATTTATTTAACGATAAAGTTTGAATCAATAATTTTCATTCGACTTTTATTGAAAAGAAATTTTATTCGTGACAAGGCGTCTTTAACGTTTCTTAGATGAAATTTCTCAATAAAAAATACCAACTGACCAACTTCGAACTTTGGGAAACTTTGATACAGATCTAAGCTTTAGAAGTGTAAAATTTAAAAATTATATGCAATACTCGTACAACAAAAATGTTTCTATTAAAATATTTTTGAAAGAAAAAAAAATTTTTAAGTTTATCAAAATATCGTGAATTATACAAAAATATTTCACTAATCACGTCTTATTAAAATTTTCTAACTTCTTAGGTATAATAATTAATTTTTGTTATAAGAGAACTCAATGATCAAATTAATTTATAAACAATTTATAATTTGTAAGGGAAACT
>CAXFZM010000560.1:0-51897 GCA_964007475.1 Hybos culiciformis | reverse complement strand
ACAGAAATCAAGATTCACCTTGGAATTTTGTTTTCTTTTACTTATTTGAAAATAAAGTAAAATATTTATATATAAAATATATATATTTTCATTTTCAATCAAAATATACATAATAACATAGGTACGTACAACAAAAAATTATAAATTAATATTATGCCTTTTGCAAATAATTTAAACCGGTACGGAAAGGCTTTTCTTCGAATATCATAAGCAACCTGCGTTCTTTTTTTGCATATTTAGATCTTACTATACGATATTCGCCCGCATCCATTCTGAATAATTTACATTTCATTGAAATTTGCTCTTTTCAGAGCAAAGAAATTAAATTGTAGACTCCAAGGTGAGATTTTGTTGCTATAACCAGTAATCGTCGTTGCCATACTTCTACGCTATTTTGCGTTCTTCGCAAATTATACTGAAGCAATTCCGTTGCGGACCAAAAATGGGAAGGATTAGCGGGATTAACTGTCTCTTGTTTACTTAAATTTTTTTGTGTCAAAGCTAAAAGATAATATCTCGAATTTTTTTTTTTTTTGCATCGCGCGCGCGATGAAAAAAAAAAAAAAAATCGAGATATTTTTTTCGAGATTTTTTTTTTCGAAATTTTTTTTTTTCGAGATTTTTTTTCGAGGCTTTTTTTTCGAGTTTTTTTTTCGAGATTTTTTTTTCGAGATTTTGTTATTTCGGGTTTTTTTTTCGAGATGGTGTTACAGACCCCTTAAATTAACAAACTTGACAAGGTTTTTGAATTCATTTTTCAAGGCTTTAGAATTAGATAAATTTTTAAATATCTGAAAATTTTTGGTTGTCAATTAAAAAACAGTATCTATCTTTGTCTGAAATGGCAGTTCAAATTGTTTTGCCATTTTCTACCACATATTTGTGTGAAAATGCATTTCATGCTTATTATATATTAAATCAAAATATCGCTCTCAGTTGCGCAATATTGAAAATGTATTAAGAATAGTGCTTTCGGAAATTGAGCCATAATTAACATTTCTTTGCTCTAAAAAGCAAGCGCACCCATCACATTAACAAATATTGTAATGTTTATTTAAAATAAATACTAAATAATATAACTAGAAGATATTATTAATATTTATTTTTTATTAATTTTGTTATACTATTACTAGAAACTGTTATTAGTTTTTTATGCTCCTGAAAATAGAATAGTATTTGTTATTTAAAGGTTTTTTTTTCTTAAATAACGATTATTTCTCAAAAAAATATTGGTTGTGGGTCCCCAAAATTCGTCATTTAAAATTTGGGGTCGCAATACAGAAAAGTTTAAGAACCGCTGCTCTATATGGTAATGGAGAACTAATAATTGGATCCTTTTGTCGAGGTACTGTTACTGCTGCTTTGCAAGCTGTGCAGTTATGAACCGTATTTTCTGCTAGTATGTTAATATTAGGAAACCATACCTTCGATCTCAATAATTCCCTTGGTTTTCACAATTCCATGATGGCCCGCATGTGCTGCGTCTACTATTTGCTGATGTAGTTTATCAGGTATGACAATTGTATTGCCTTTAATAACTATTCCATCATTTGAAATTGAAAGTTGATCAACGATTTGCTTAAAATCTGAAATGGAACAATAATTACAATTATTACTACTCTTACGTAAGATCATGTTTTTAAGATGTTCAATCTTCTCATCTAACATTGTTGCCTCTTTTTTTTTTTATTAAAGTTACTAAATCACCATTAAAGTTACTAAAGAAGTATGGATTTGATACTGCGGACAGGAAGTTTAGACGGGATTTAAAAGTGTGTCAGTTATTAGGTAATCATTTACACTCTTCTTAAAGCAGCGCAAGTCGTTAATCAATCGTCCGCCAGCTATCGGAAACAATTTTGATGAGAGAGCATTCCACATTCTCGAGGTGCGAACTAAAAACGAGTCTGCGAGGCGGTACGTGTTTGGTGGAAAATACTTGAAGTAGAGGAATTAGGCCTTCAATTTCAGGGAACACGTATTCGTTCCAACAAGGTATTAGTAAAAAATCGAAAGTGCACCTACATTGCGACGGTGATTGAGTGATGTTAAAGAGCTGGTGATTTGGTGATTATTTATCAATCTAATTGCCCTTCTCTGCACTTTGTCCAGGTACTCAAGATGGGTTTTAGGAGCACCAGCCCATGTGTGCGAATTTTATTCTAATTTTGGTCGAAGCTATATGGCATGATGTGCACCTGCACAGGGCGCCTAACGAATAGGGCACCAATCCATTTATAGTCAGGAACGTGCAACTGCATTCGAAGTTGATACTGTGCTACTGTTCACAAAAAAATTCTACCCAGAAAAAAATCAAAACAGTATACAATTTTTGCAAATAAAAATTCAGCATAGAATAAAATCAACATAGTATTTGTGTAAATTTTTTTTTTTGTATACACTAGGTAGAAAAAGTCTGCATACGGGCTCGTTTCTTATTTTTTGTTCAACATGTTCCCAGTTTTTGATGTCATTTAAAAGCACTCTATGAAAAAAGTTTTTTTGTGAAAAAAAATTTTTTTTTTCAAAATTTAAATTTTGAGAAAAATCAATTTTTGGAAAGTCTGCGTACAGCCGGTTTTAATGCCGAGTCTCAGAAATTAACTAGTAATGTCATTTGGAAGGCAAATCAATGTACACTGAGCCAAAAACTTATGTAGAATTAACAAAAAACATAGTATAGCGCTCCAAAAAAATACGGCATTATTGATCCATCGGAGGTTTTTGCTGAACCAGCAAATTTTAAATAGGTGATGTATTACACATTGTGGCTTAGATAATTCATACATGGCCATGTGTGATCTTTTAGATAATGGTACTGTACAAATTAACAAAGTATTTTGTACAAAACATCGAAGTAACTTAGATAATTGATACGTAGATAATTATACCAAAAACCCCTCAAATGCACCAGCAAAAAAACACCTCAACTCAAATGGTTTTTTTTGGTTTTTTATTTTTGATTTTCTTTTTTTTTGTTTTTTTTTTGTTTTTTTTGTTTTTTTTTGTTTTTTTTGTTAATTTTTGTTTTTTTTTTTGTATTTACTTGTTTTTTTTTTGTGTTTTTTTTTGTATTTACTTGTTTTTTATTTGCTTACCGGTCACCCATCTAAGTACTATCACTACGAGATGTTGCTTAACCGCTGTGTTCAATGTGATGTAGAGTGTTCCACTGAGCTATGCCACTATATATTAAACAATGTATTAAATAGAAAATATAAATTCGGTATCTATTAAAACTTTATACATTGGTTTTAGTAATTTTATACAAGCAGTTGTATAGATCAACTAAGATTTTTAGATGATTTGTCGAAGTTTTCAAACAAACTTTATACATTGATTTTGTAATTTATTCAAGCATTTGTATAATTTAACAGATCCATTTTTTTAGATGATTTGTCGAAGTTTTCATACAAACTTTATAATTGTTTTAGTAATTTATACAAGCATTTGGATAATTTAACAGTTGCTCCACTTCTATAAATCATCTAATTTTTTTTTGATGATTTATCGAAGTTTTCATTTTAAAACAATGTATAATATTACCAATAACTTGTATAAAAAAACTATGATTTTGGAATTTAGTATAATTTGTTCATCTTACTATTTTTTTATGAGTAGTAAAAAAGTTATCTAAAACCTGTAAGAATCATTCAAAAAATTTATGATGGTTCAACTAAACTTTTGATGTTTTTACCATGTACAAAATACCTAATAACTTAGGTGCTACTACTTAGTTTTATGAATTCCATGCAAATTATTTTACCAAAGCAATTTTAGTTGCTTTTACTACGGTTTTTTCTCTCAGTGTAGATAATTTTGCGCCATATAATTTTATCTCTACGACAACGGAAAAAGTCAAAAATTGTCTTTGAAAGACATAGAAATAGCTTAGTACCGCTGGAAAATAGATTAGAACCGCTTGTTAATTTCTGAGACGGGGCATTAAAACCGGCTGTACGCAGATTTTTCCAAAAATTGATATTTCTCAAAATTTAAATTTTGATAAAAAAAAATTTTTTTAGTCTTTTTAAATGATATCCAAAACTGGGAACATGTCGAACAAAAAATAAGAAAGCTATCCCGCCGTACGCAGACTTTTTGTACCTAGTGTATGTATATTTATTTGAGGACTAGCACTAGACCTACTGGGGACACCTCGTTAAAAAAAGCGTGTTAGTATAGTCTACCTCAATGGTGACTTGAAAATGACTTATACTTTGCTTATGGGCGCAATTTTCAAAATCAGCACAGGGCGCCGAATCAGCTTGAACCGGGCCTGAATGTAGGATTTGTAAATGTTTAAGAGATTAGAGCAGGAAAAGTATTGTTTACTTCTTCTTAGAAAACTGTTATCAATTAAATTAAGGTTGAAAAACGGGGGGTGTGTAGTGTATAAGCACAAAAATTCTGAGTTCAAGATGAACTCTGAGAAATTTATCATAAAAATTATGATAAAATAAAAAAGGAAAGTGGTGAAAGTAGAAGCAAAAGAAGGGGCTCTTTCAAAATTTTAAGCTGGTGCCGAGTGCACTGTCTGGGACATCCTGTTCTCAGGCCGGGTCTAAGCCCGTCGTTGGGTGGGTACGCGACAGTGAACACCAGAGGGTTCATAACAACATTTATAGGATGTCTTTTTAATATAAAAGATAAAAAGGAGGTATAAAAAAAAGATATTTCAAAAACCCCAACCAATTTAAAATAAAAAAACTTAAATCTAAATGACTTCTTCAGCTTGTGGCTATGGCCACCTATAGCTGGATCTTACGCTTGCATTTCTTTTACCTAATAGACCTGTGAAAATAATAAATTAAGTCAAAGACATGACTATTTCATTTTCAAATGTAAATTTTATTAACATAAAAAAAAAAGAAATTTAAAGATACCTACGACAATTTCATTCTAATCCAGTGGTTTCCAAACTTTATATTACTATGCCCCATATTAAATAAAAATAAATTTTTACGGACCCCCAAAGTAAAAAAATATACACAAATTGTTAAATACTAAATAAAACATATATTTACGAATTGTTTGTTCTTCTTCTACAGCCCATTTCGGGCCTTGGCCTCCTCCGAATTGTTTATTAACATATATTTACGAATTGTTTAAAATAAAACAAGTTAAATTTTTTTTTTTTTAAATATTTAATTGGAAAATATCACTAACAATTAAAGGTAATAAAACGGTAAGGCGTTCATGTTGTATAAAAATTATAATTCGAGAGAACCGAAAAAAGAAGTTTCGAAAAAATTTTTTAAACAACCACATAATTCTTGGGCCCACCGTGATTTTCAATAAATAATTAGCTTTAAAAATAAAATCAAATCATATAGCCATAGTAAAAACAGAAAATTAAAAAAAAAACGTTAAAAAATAGTCGTCAACAATATAAAAAAAATATGTGGATCTCGGGACACACGGAAGAAGTGAAACTTCATGGCAAGTAGTATTTTCTGGGGAGGCTAAATAAATATTTAAAATGGTCAAGTGCACATAAGACATGACGCCAATCGATTTTTTCGACGGCGACTAGTTGATTTTTGTCCTTCGACTGCTGCGGTCAGTCGACTTAAAATAACTTGTTTTGGGGGAATTCGGCGGCTTAGAAAAATTAAAAAAAAAAAAATAAATAAAAACCAGCGACTACTTAGAGATAAAAACATTTAAAAATTCTAAAATACTTTCTAAAGCTCAAAAAGTTTAGTGGCATAATGGCTTTTAAATTAATTCAAAATGGCTAGAATTATGGCTGCATGGCAACACTGATTTGCAGATGATTTCTACTATATTTTAAGCTGTAAACATAATTCCGATTACAACTAGCGACAATAATGTATGAAAAAACAGGAGCGTGGCTTAAATCATGTTTTCTTTTTGTTGCCCGAAAAGTTTAACCTAAAATATCTTTTTAAATAAGCCTGAATAATTTGATGTTTATTAGTACTTCTTCTCAAAAGGAATTGGAATAAAAATTTTCTACATGCATTGCTTAATGGAATTTAATGGCAAAAATAATTTATACTAACAACTCAATTACAAATTAGTTCAGAAAAAAAATTTGTTTTAGTTAAAAGAGCATTTTCAAATATGCCTGCAAAATTTGACATTAGTATTTCTTCCCAAAAGTAATTGTAATAAAAATATTCCTCCTGCATTTTATTAATGTAATTTAATGTCAAAAATAAATTACACTAACAAACTTAAAAAATTACATTAAGAAAAATTAATATCAAAAATAAATTATCTACAAAATAGGTGCATGTGTACATTTTTATATTTGTATTCCAAAAACTTTTTGAAAATTAGCACTAATAATTATAGTCTAAGAGCCCGTGAACCCCAGACCTTCGTTATTTTATAAAAGCTGAAAGTTTGTCAGCGCATGCTTCCAACACAGGTAAGAACGATGTGCCATTGTAATGATATTATCATTACGAGAATTTAAATAAAACTAAATTGATAAAAATATTAAAATTTTGTTGAATCCTAAAATAATATAGAATTAAGATTACGGTAAATTATAATAAATTTGATTGGGTGACCAATCACTAATTAATAAGTCAAAATAATAAAAATAATAATTTGATATTAATCTGATTTTAGTAAATAATATTGTATATAAAAATTTATTATTATGTACATAAATTGTATATAGAATTTAAGAATTTTTAGTATATAAGATTTTGTATAAATATGATAAGTTTTTAGAATAAAGTCCAGATTGAAATTTGATCTCAAATAGAAATCTCGCTTTTATTAAACGGCTTTCCTGAGCTATATAATACAAGTAAGAAGGCTTGGTAAGCCTATTTAATATACCAAGCTGTTCCAAGCTTTAAATGGAATATCCGGCTCTTTTGCCAAAACGAAAGCGCGTCCCCCTCTAATAGGACAAACTGGCTGAATACAGCCTAGACAATAGGATCTCTATAATGACATGCTTGTGGTCATTATAGATTAGGGAACTCATAGGCCTTAGATGTCTTGGACAACACAGATGTCCATCCCAAGATCCATTATAAATAAATAAATAATTAATATAAATAAAAGAAAGCTAAATAAAACTTTCCTTTACATGGCGATCCTGCAAACCGCAAATCTTATAATAAAATACAGAAGTTTAAAATATGGAACAAAAACAAGAGAAGAAGAAAATAACAATTGAAGAATATACAAAACGACAACAACAAAATCAACAACAGCAAGAACAACAGCAACCAAAAAAAAGGCAACGTGCCGGGAAGTTAGTTAAATTCCGTAAAGAATTAGGGAAATTACAAGAAATTTTACAGACCAAAACAAACAAGACACAACGCAAAACAATACTAGACGAAGTTATAAAAATTAAACAAAACCGACATTTACACAAAAATTCGACAAAAATGAACAAAATGTTCAACAAAAATTTTAATCATATAGAAAACACAAAAAATAAAAATTAAAATTTTTTAAAATACGATATATTGTCAAAAAAAAAAAAAAAAAAATTTTTCTATGAAATTATAAAAAAAATAAATGAAATTCACAAGAAAAATAATTATATATAAATATGAAATTTTACAAAAAAAAAAATGTATATTTTTTTACTATATTATTATAAAAATAACAAATTTTTTACAAAATAATTAGATTATATAAATTTTACATGAAATATATAAATAAATTTTTAAATCAAAAAATTTTTCAAAAAATTATAATATTAAGAATGTTACTTAAGAACAACCTAAAAATTTTTTAGAATTAACACAAATATAAAATTATATTACGAACATCCTATTAATCAAAAAAAAAAAAATTTTTATTTTTTCAATAGACAAAAAAAAAAACACTTGTCTATCAAAATTCTTTTTAACAAAAAAAAAAACTTTCTTCTTAAATACAAAAAGAAATTTACTCATTATTTATCTATTATCAAAATTATTAAATGATACGTCACAATAATATGACACATCAAATATTTTTTACTTAGCAAAATTATTTTATTTAATATTACGATTGATTTGAAATTGCATATCCCTAAGAATAGTTTACACACAAAAAATTTTTTTTCTCAACATCAATTCTCTGAGATCAGGAAACAAACATCACTGATCAAAATCAAATTTAAATGCCCACATTTATATCCAAATGTATAAGTTAATCATCATTATCCAATAAAATTGATAATTGATACTGGAACAGATAAGTCTGTCACCAATGAACTATTTACGAAATTTATTGAAAATAAGAATGAATAATTTAGGATATTGGCAATAAGAGTCATTAGGCACTCTTTTATTATTTTATAAATTCCCAATTGATGAAATTTCCAATTGACGGAATATTTAGGCCGAGATTTCTAATAATTCTCCGCATTAATTAGTTTTTGAGATTAATGAAATATCCACTTAAAATAAGGGACCCATTAATTCAAACTAAATCAGTCGACTAGAGATACTAGCACTGAATTATATGTCCATGAGACACTTGTCCTGGGTAAATAGATAACTCTAGGAATAGTTATATTAATTGATATACCAGAGATATAAATACACAAATTAAACAAAAAAAAAAAAAAAAAAAAAAGGGAACATAAAAGAACAATTATAAAAATTAAAATAATAAGATTCGATTACAAAGTTTCAATCGTAACATTAATTATTGTCTGTAACAAACACCACAAATTCAAATTAAAAAAAAATGTAAAAATCTAAAAATTTTCTTATTTTCCTAAAAAATCATAAAATTTTTTTACTAAAAGGGAAAGGATGTAATGATATTATCATTACGAGAATTTAAATAAAACTAAATTGATAAAAATATTAAAATTTTGTTGAACCCTAAAATAATATAGAATTAAGATTACGGTAAATTATAATAAATTTGATTGGGTGACCAATCACTAATTAATAAGTCAAAATAATAAAAATAATAATTTGATATTAATCTGATTTTAGTAAATAATATTGTATATAAAAATTTATTATTATGTACATAAATTGTATATAGAATTTAAGAATTTTTAGTATATAAGATTTTGTATAAATATGATAAGTTTTTAGAATAAAGTCCAGATTGAAATTTGATCTCAAATAGAAATCTCGCTTTTATTAAACGGCTTTCCTGAGCTATATAATACAGGTAGGAAGGCTTGGTAAGCCTATTTAATATACCAAGCTGTTCCAAGCTTTAAATGGAATATCCGGCTTTTTAGCCAAAACGAAAGCGCGTCCCGCTCTAATAGGACAAACTGGCTGAATACAGCCTAGACAATAGGATCTCTATAATGACATGCTTGTGGTCATTATAGATTAGGGAACTCATAGGCCTTAGATGTCTTGGACAACACAGATGTCCATCCCAAGATCCATTATAAATAAATAAATAATTAATATAAATAAAAGAAAGCTAAATAAAACTTTCCTTTACACCATTATGAAGTTTGGGTTACCGTGGCTTTGGTAGGTAGACGGTACTAAAGATGTGTAAAATACCGATCTAAATTCGTTAAATAATAAAGTGTGATTTTTTGGTATCACCTTCAGGATATTATTAAAAATCACGTCTTTCATTGCCAGACACTTAACATAGTGGCAACCCCTTGCCAGACACCCTCAATGTTCATGAAATTATAATTCTACTTACGTTATAGTATAAACGCTGATTTTTATATATAATACTTGGGTAATAATTAGATGATGTTTCCTCATTAGCCAGACATTTTTATAGTTCCAACCCCTTGCCAGACAAGCATAGAGGGTCCGTTGGAGTCAGCGCGAGGCAGTACATATATGCGTGGGTGCGAGTGAGATAGCAAGTTAGTTAGGTCTATCGCTATCCTTCACTGCGCATGTATTGTTTAGTACTTAGTACATGTTTACATCAGCTAAAATAATCTTATATGCCATCTTCAAGTATTTTTTTTTGCTTGTTTTATTATCTAAAATTAAAACTAAATTATTAAAAAATCTTATTTCAGAAAATATTTTTTAAGCAGTCAATTACTGCTTCAATCAACCTATAACTTAAAAAATCAAAAAAACGTTCTTGTACCGTTATAATTTTGATAATACTAAATTGATAGTAATAATTAATTTTCAACGTTTTGATTTTTTTTTTGTCATAGTTTTCTTAGGACAGAGTCGAAAGTTTTACGAAGTTTGATTTCGAAAAATTTCGTAAAAAAAATGAGTTTCCAGGATACGCAGTTGTTATTGTTTATGAGATTTTTTAAATGAAAGTGATTTTGTATTAAAAAACTAGTCATGGGTTACACATTAATTTGTGTTATTTGTAACAAAAATAGTGGAAAAGTAATATTATTTTCTGACTACACATTGAAAAAATGTGAATTAATTTTAAAATTGCGAAAAACACATAAACTTAAATATAATAACACCATTCTTCCACGTGAATATACAGAGAGTGGTTATCACAGGGAATGTTACAAATCATTCACAGGACTGATGAAAAAATATTTTACCCCAGAACCTAAAAATTCTAAAAAAAACCGTTGAAACAGAGCCAGAAAAAGAAACATCTAAAGATGTAAATACATCAACAGACGATTTAATACCAGGTTCATCGCATTTGTCAGAGTTAACTGTAGCACATCCACCTTCAGCTTCTCAATCAACAGAATCTCAACCTTCTCAGGCAGCTGTGGACATTTGTCGACTTGAAGAAGTGAGTGAAAATGGTGATGCAAACACAGAAGTAAATAGTTCGATTCAAAGTGATACCAGTGTTGACATAAGTGAAAAAGGTTTTTTTATTTTGCAATAAAAAAAAGAGACAAGTGAGATCAAAAATGCTTCCACTCCGTGAAGGTGATAAACACCAATTTCAGTCCCGTATAATGTCTAGCATCGAAAATCAAAAGGAGTATAATGAGTTGTTAAGTAGATTGAAAAGTATTGCAAGTACGAAAATACACTATCACACTGAATGTAGGATTCAGTTCAATAATAATAAAATATCTTCATCGGCGAAAATATCTATTAATAGTGATTGGCATAATTATCGAGAGTACCACCAAGAAGCTTTCAATGAAATTAGTAGCATCATAGAAGATGATATTATCAACAACGGCCGATGTCATTTATTGATTAATTTACATGAATTATATACTAATTCATTGGATAGAATTTATGCAGAGAATTCCATTGAAATGAATGCTACTTTTACTGCAAACCACCTAGAAGAAAAAATTGGTAAGAAGTTTTCTAAAGATGTTAAATTCTTTACAATCCGGAATAAAAAAATAATAGCACCCAATTATATGAAGACGATTGGACAACTAAGCAGTATTGGACAACTTAAAATCTGAACATATTTTACAAAAACCGGCAATAATCTTACGAAAAACTATTTTGACAATGGACAAGAATAAATTGCCATCTAAAAATCTTTCCGCACAGCATTTAATTGCAGGTGAAGCTTCTATACCGCAAGAATTATTTGATTTTTATTCTACTCTCATAGGTGGTTCTAGACAGAAACGAAAAAGTAGCTTAAAATGTGTTCGTCAAGTACGGTCTTACAGTCAAGATATTATTTATGCAATCCATAATGGTCAAATCAAGACGTCTAAGCATATTATGCTGGGTATGACTCTGAAGAGTTTAACTTGTAGCAGAAAAATTATAGATATAGTCAACAGATATGGTCATTGTATCAGCTATCAAAGTGTCGAAGAACTTGAAACAGAAACCACCTATGCTTCCATTGAAAAGTCAAGTTTATGCCCTGAAAAAATTAAAAAAACACCTGAACTTTGTACTGGATGGGCTTATGCTAATTTTGACCGTTTCGTTGAAACTACTAGTGGGAAGGACACTTTACATGATACCGTCGGAATAATTTATCAGAACATCGACTTAAATACATCTGAAGAATCTGAAATATTCGAGGCACCAGTTCCCACTAATAGAGACAATTCACCACAGAATAGGAAAAGAAGAAGAAGAACTTTTGAGGCAATAGCTTCAGAAGAAATTCCTTATCCAGAAAAACCAAAAATGACAAGTAATTTGCAATTACGGCTGATAAAATTCTAAATATACTCCCCAATAATTTACAATTGTATACAGAAATTAATAATATCTGGATGATTAGTTATGCACTATTATTACCTGATATTCCAATGTGGGTTGGTTTTAACTGTAGGATTCATGATATTGACACTCTGCAACAACGCATATCTTATTTGACTCCGATAAATGCTTCACCAACAAGTAATTCTGTAGTTTTGGAAACCATGCAACAATGTAAGAAAATTGCTGAAGAGTTAAATCAATCATCCATTCAAGTAACATATGACTTGGGGATAGCCAAAGTCGCTCTACAAATACAAGCAACGGAAAAACCTACGTATGATAATTTATTTATACATTTAGGGCCGTTTCACATCATGATGGCTTATTTCAAGGCAGTTGGTAAGGTGATCAGTGAGTGTGGACTGACAAATGTAATGGTGGAAAGTGGATTATTGGCGAATGGTTCAGTGAATGGATTTCTTGACGGCAAACATTTCAATCGCTGCAAAAGACTGCACCCTTTGGTGGCATTAGGATTAGAAATATTACATTTTAAATCTTTTTTGGAAATGAGTAACACGTCAGTAACACATGATATGATTGAAGAACTTCACAGACTACAAAATTGTAAAATATCATCATTCAACATAGAACATGAAGAGCTGAAAGAATTGATCAATAATTATTGTATTTATAAACAACGAAGTCTCAATGGAGAGTATGGAAAGACTCAACAATTTTATGTAATTTATATTAATCTCATTAATCATTACCTACAACTATCACGAAGCATACGTGTTGGAGACTTCGAACTTTTCAAGTCAGTTTTACCTAAAATGACAAATTTATTTTTTATCTGTAATCAACAGAATTATTCTCGGTAGGCCGTGAAATATGCTGATAACTTGATGAACGTAGCAGAAACCCATCCTGATTTATTTGAAGGATTTCAGCAGGGCTACTTCGGTATTAAAAGGACAACTAAGCAATTTTCAAGGCAACCCATTGATCTGGTTTTAGAGCAAACTATCAATGCAGATGCTGCACGAAGACTTACAGGTGTTATACACTTTACTAATTCAATTTCAGCCCGTGAACGGTGGGCTCGAAACCATGATGTAAGATCTACAGTAATTAGTTACGTTTACCAAGATTGGGAATACAAACTCACCAAGATGTTTCTTCGGATTTGAACCAGCACAATATTCAGAAAAATAGTAAAGAACTAAAAAAACTTATTGAAGCATTTGAACAGTTTATTAATCCCTTCAGCTCAGAAGTACCAAAAGATCATTTAATAAACATTTCATCTGGTAAAGCTGCTTCGGAACTGGTAGAGTCATTTCTTCTTAATATTGAAAAGAATGGTGATTGTCTTCGGAATACGTTTATTTCTGAATGTCATAAGGACATTAGTCGATTTGAAAAATCTATTAAAAAGACAGTTCTTAATAATTTTCCAAAAGATTTGGAAAAAAAGAAGAAAATTAAAATCGGTGGTGCAATTGAAGAGGTAAAAATTCAACGAGATTTGTTTGGCCGTATGCTGGGGATCTCGATGGATTACAATGTGGATATCTCAAAAATTTTGTCATACCCAATCACCAACGTACCTTTATCTATGTGTCATTTAAATGGTACTATTTGTAAGACGGATAAATCTGCCTTAATGAAGTGTTTGGAGAAGGAGGTCCAGCATCAGCCACCACCTACTGTAGATGTCGTAATAATTGATGGGTTTTTTTATTACAATCCATGAAAAATAAGAAAATGTTGCAAATGGTCACCAAATTCCAAGCGCTAAGAATTGACGTTATTTTTGATCAATATACCTGACTCCATCAATCAAAGATTTTGAACATTTTCAAAGATTATGAACAATTGAGCTACACCATAACTGGACCTGATCAAACGCGCCCGAGTGATTTTTCGAAAGAATTGAGAAATTCAAATTTTTCATTGGGCCAGTGATGAAATAATACCTTTTATTGGAAAGAAAACTATTCACATAAATTCTAAACAGTGCCATTCTTTTGTTGTTAATGCTTCTAACAATGTAGTAAGAAGAGTTGTAGAAGAGTTATCATGTCCAGAACATGAAGAGGCTGATACCAAAATAGTCTATCATGCGTGCAGTATTCCAAATCAAGTGAATATTGTGATCAGAAGTTTCGACACTGACATTGCAGCTATCATGCTTGGTCATATGGAGCATCTACAAAATGATTCACTTATTTGGATGATGATAGGAACTGGGAACAACTTGAGATATGTAGACCTCACAAAAATATACATAAAGTTAGGAAAATCTTTTTGCGAGCTTACCAGGATTCCATGCAATCACAGGTTGTGATTATAATCCCGCATTTTTCCGAAAAGGAAAGTTGAGGCCTTTTAAAATATTAAAAAAAACGGAAGAGTATCAAAAAGCGTTCATTTAATTCGGTAAACACGAATTAGTTGAAAATAATAATGAACAACAAAGCACTTTTGATATTATTCAACAGTTTATATGTGAGGTATACAATGTCGGTTCGATAATTGATGTTGATGCAGCACGGCTTCAACTATTCATTAATACGTATCAGGTGGCAGATATTAATGAAGCGTTTAGCCGTAAAAAGCTAAGAAAATTTGATTCTAGCAGTCTGCCACCGTGTAAATCCGAACTGCTGCAACAATTTCTGCGAGCCAACTATGTGTCTAGCATTTGGAATTATGCAAATCAGCAAATCCCAACAATTTATAAACCGGAGAATAATGGTTGGGTTCTCGAAAATAATCAGTACCATTTTAAATGGTTCGAAGGGGATTAGTTGCCAAATTTCGTCAGAGAATCACTGAAAACTGTCTAAGGTATAAATACTCCTTCCATTATACATTAGTTTTTAATACTTTCAATCCCATTAACTTTTTCACATTTTTACAGTAACTGACAAAGAAGAAGACCACGACATCGAATGGAGTAACAGTGACGAAGAAAATGACAATATTGATCACAATGATGATGATGAATAAAATAATATTGTCTTTTATACACTAAATAATAATCTCTAATACATTAAATAATAATCTCTAAAATAATAATCTCTAATGTCATCAATCTATTTACTTTATAGTCTGTATCAGAGAACTGCGTAATACTATTCATAAACAAAAACAAATCACTCGCAATATTTCAATACAGAATAATACCAATTACAGAAAAAAAAATGAGCTATTCATATTCTACTTGCACATAAGAAACACTTATATTACATTGACTTGCAAAACAACAATATCTACTCAATACCACTTGATGTTGAGTTGTTTTTGTTATGAATGCTATGAATGCAGCAAGTGCCTAATATAAAAGCAATACGTATGAATGAAAAAAATATCATCTAATTAAGTATAGGTACATTTTTAACAATTTTTTTAGGAAATTTTTACGAAATATTTAATTTTTTTTTAGGAAATTAAATTTCCTTAGAAGATTACCCAATGCATTCAATATACGCAATACATATTTCACTATTCACTATACTTGCGAATAGAAATTTGACTTGATACAAAAAACTCAATACAATTCTAATGTATTGAAAAAATATTATGAATCATATATTCACACTTGTTTCTATTTTGAGTTGAACTATTCATATATTGAATAAATCAAGTGTATTCACGAGTGATTTGTAATACAAGTGTACTCATGCATTTCTCTGGTCTGTATATATTCAAAATATTATATGTTGTTAATTAATAATGAATATTAAATTAATAATACTTGAAGATAGCATATAAGATTATTTTAGCTGATGTAAACATGTACTAAGTACTAAACAATACATGCGCAGTGAAGGATAGCGATAGACCTAATTAACTTGCTATCTCACTCGCACCCACGCATATATCTACTGCCTCGCGCTGCCTCCAACGGACCCTATATGCTTGTCTGGCAAGGAGTTGGAACTATCAAAAATGTCTGGCTAATTAGGAAACATCATCTAATTATTACCCAAGTATTATATATAAAAATCAGCGTTTATACTATAACGTAAGTAGAATTATAATTTCATGAACATTTAGGGTGTCTGGCAAGAGGTTGCCACTATGTTAAGTGTCTGGCAATGAAAGACGTGATTTTTAATAATATCCTGAAGGTGATACCAAAAAAATCACACTTTATTATTTAACGAATTTAGATCGGTATTTTACACATCTTTAGTACCGTCTACCTACCAAAGCCACGGTAACCCAAACTTCATAATGGCACATCGTTCTTACCTGTGTTGGAAGCATGCGCTGACAAACTTTCAGCTTTTATAAAATAACGAAGGTCTGGGGTTCACGGGCTCTTACATTATTAATAAATGAAATATTTGTTATTCAATAATTTAAAACAAACTTTATTTTCCTTTCAATCGAAAAAAAAATAGTATTTTCGACTTTAATTCTGAGCCAATATACAGTTGGTTATTGCGCTGATAAGCTTCATTAAGTTGCTAGCGGCTATCGGTTTTATCATTAGCTGACACATAAATTTTTTCTTTTTTCTTTTTTTTTTTCCCCTTTTTTTTGACAATAATCGAGGCATTTTCGACAATAAACGAGGCATTTTTGACACTTACATTTTTTTCACTCTCAATAACAATGCCTCTGAAGAAGTTTCACTTCAATAAATTAGTACTTTTTTCTGGACGTTAAAATATTTTTTTAAATTAAATCAATATTGCAAATATTAAAAAAATTTATTTTGAATTAAAAATATTTATCGAAAATCAAAACTCATCTTGATTTTTATTACAATCGATTTCACCCCGTACTTCTTACCACACTATCAATAGCCTACTAAGTCGGAAATATGTAACTACAATTTCTTAGAATTTGGTTCCATTGTATTAAACAAAACAATTGATAGAAAAACGGAACGAAAATTATTTTGAATTCATGTTATGACTAATTCGTATTAAAATAGAGATGAGTGCATTTGAATTGAATCATATAAATGCACGCAAAATTTAAAAGTGTTATTATAAAATTAGGTATATTAAAAAACTTCGCGATATTAAAAATTTTGCGACCCCCCTTGAATTAGTTTGCGACCCCCCAGAGGGTCGCGCCCCCTAGTTTGGAAACCGCTGCAATATCTAGTGCTGTAGTACAAAGAATAGATTTGATAAAATGTGTGTGTCTGTGTGTGTGTATATATGTTTGAAAATTATGCATTTCATTCAATTGTGAGATTGATTTTTTATTAAATTATTGATTATTTCGGTATGTGTAAAGGAATTTGTACACCTGACAATATTGTAATTTTAGATGTTTGCTTTATTAAATTATAAAAAATAATTATAGAGATAAAAATTAATTTTTCGAAACTTTTCTGAACATGTTATAGCTAAAAAATTTCGACCGAGGGGAAATGTAATTCGATATAAATTAAGTGCTGATTTAATATTTTTTTATATTGAATTGTATGTGTTAATAATTAATGATTATTTGAAATAATTCCCCCCCCCCCCCGAGCGGAAATGAAATTCGATAGTACATAAGTGAAAAATGCTGATTTTAACTTTTTTTATATTGAAAAGTACTTGTATTGTATGTGTTAAAAAATTTATCCGAGAAAAAATCGATATGAATTAAAATTTTTTTTTTTTGAAATATCCAAATATACTTGTATGTGTTAAAAATTAGGTATAAAAGAGTTGGCACTTTATTCATTGTTAGAATTATAATTTCAACTTTTAAACAAAAATATTCAAAATGGTAAGTTTTTTGAGAAGTTTAAATTTTATTTTTACTAATTATTTTTTGTTAATAGAGTTTCTTCGACCATATTCAAGCTGTCGCAAGTGGAAAAAAATCTTATAAAAATCTTGATGATTTGGTTGTGGATCATTCATATAATGTTGATGATTTTGTACATCTAGTGACGAGATATGGTACCCAATTGGTGGCTAATCTCCAAGATGGTGAAGAAAGATTTGCAGTATTTTTACCGGAAAGATTGGGAAAATGTGTGACGACCAAAAAACAATTGGAAAAATTGTACAGTGAAAAATTTAGTCTAATTTTTAAAGGCCGAGATAATTCTTGAAAAAATATGGCAATTATAGATCTTGTAAAACAATAAAAAGATAATAAAATATATTTTTAATTAATTAAATTTTTTTTATTCAAACAAATCTTTACAGATTTGGTTACATTTCTTAACCCTACTTTTTAGACAAAATATTTTTTTAAATAAATATACAATTTTGATATCATTCTTATAATTATGTTTGTTAAATAAATTACAAATATATTTCATAGATTTCCCTTTAGACTTATAATATAAAAATATAGAAAAATACTGTCCACAAAAAGTTGATGAAAAATTTTGAATAATTTTATTATTGCTTACAAATGATGTACAGTTTTCTCTTAGTAACCTGAAAAAATATGGATTTGTTGGATACATCCCAAATGAATCAAAGTATTCCGCCTGATTATTTTCCGAAAAATAAAATGCTACCCAATGTTGACCTCTTTTTTTAGATGGATCGGTGTTTGCAATTAACATTGCTGGCTTTTTCTCAATTTTTGTAGGAAGTTTATCACAAGGAAAAACTCCAATAAAATATTTTTTAGTTGATTTATTGCAATTTAAAAATGATCTTGGCTGTGATGAATCCATTTACATCTGTTGCAAAATGTTTCTGTTTTTATCAATCTGAATGACTGAATCGAATTCGCAATAAACAAGGCAAGTTATAGCTTCAGGGAGTGCTTCACCAAATTTTCCTTCAACACGTATTGTCCCCTGATTAATAAATTTCCACAGGCTGAGTTATAAGAAAGATCTGCTGTCAAATCAAATGCTAATAAAAAGTAGCCTTTGTCAAATAATTCTTTTGTGATTTGGTGGCCTTTATCGTAATGATGAATTCCAGTTCCTCTAAATAATGTATTGTATGCTCTTGTACTGAGATTGCCCTTGTCTTTATTGAAACTAAACTCAATTGGCTAGGTACTTGAATTCCATTTACACATAAATTAAATCTTTGCAAATTAAAATGCTGAAAGTTGAACGGATTTTTTGTACCTGACCCGCTATAAGCTTCATTTGATGCCATAGCAAATACCAAAATGTTCGGGAGCTGTCCTATTACTACATTATCCAATAATAAAGAGTGATTTCCTGGATACAATGTGAACGATTTAATTTCAACGCGTTTGTATGGATAAATAGCATATTTTGTTTGTAAAATTCTGTGATGAGCTAGTAAAACTACAGGATTAATTGTAACGTGGTTAATGTACATAGTAGCTTCTGAAATCTTAACAAATGATTCTCCAGATTCATTATCCATAACATAAAATGGAAGTTTTTCAAGATGAAGAGTGACTTTGAGATCCACATTATTAAGTAAAAATTTTGGCTGATTAAACATGTCCGAATGAAGTTTCCCAATTAATTCAATACTTTGACTTTTTTGAAGTAGTAATTTCCTCTTATCCAGACCAGGATTTGCTTTTGCTTCTATAGAGTCCACAGTTCCTGAGTCCAAAAACCAGCCACTTGTCTCTAAGTGAGTAGATGCAGCATCGTTTCCATAATTTAATAGCATTTCAATATATGACCGATAATGATAATTATTATCAGATTGTGAAATAGGTGTGTTATTCAAATAAACTATACAGTTGCGAAATAAAGAATGCATTAAGTTATTCACTACTCCAACAGCGTTATCTGTTAAATCAGCACATTCTTTCCCTTTAAGTTGTTCAATTAGTCGTAAATATATTGATGATAAATCTCTATAGGTCTCTCCATTGCCAAGCGATATAAATTCAATAGTGGAGGCATTATCTAATGATGAAATTGGGTTGTATGCAACTGTATATGTCTTGATTCGAATAAATCTAATTCTGACTTCATGCATTCCATCTTAATTTGAAAAAATATCTGATTTCTTCTTATGAGATGTTTTCTTTCTTTAGCTGCCACTGATGACTGATTATTAATTTCCTCTTTTTTATATTTTTTCTGATTCCACTCCCATCTTGTAGTGCTTTAAGCTTTTTTATTCCCTTTTGAGTTAACTCTCCAGCTGCTAATTTGCTTTGCTCTCTTATAATTTCTTTGAAGAGTTTCTCAGTAGATAATTCCTGAAGAACGTTAGCACCAGTCTTGATTGATTGTTTTTTAAGTGCCTCCAATCCTGATCTAACTAGAGGTTTGAAGTATTTGTAAATTCCTGAGAAAAATGCGCCGACTCCTCCCCGACCACTTTGAATTATTCTTGGATCGTTGTATAAAACACCAATATCACTTAAGCCAGCTCCCGATTGGGATAAATAATATATAAATAATTTGTATATGCCTGGTCCATAACTTACTTTATTCTGATTAAAAATTGTAATATTGAGATCATTTATAGTTTTTTAAAGTGGAGAGTACACATTGTTGGTATTATACTAGGTTTGAAATTAATTTTTTCTGCTTGAGCGTTTGTGATCAATATTGAAATACTCGTAACAATGTTTGACTGCACCTGATAATACTCAATGTTATCGAATTTTATGAAACTTTGTTTACTCCGAGTTGGAATAACACGTAGACATGTTGTCAGATGATCACCAATACGCCTTGGATGTATTATGTCGGTATATACGTATATCAAATCCGTAATTTCCTGTGACTCGTTTTTCCCCTCTATCAAATTATGAAATGCATCTAAAAGCTGATAAGTAAAAATAGGAGGCAAATTTTCAACTAATTCTTCATCCGTAGTTCGAGTTTTTGAACTGTCTCCATTTTCGATCAAAATTGTTTTATTTTCCGATTGCTTCTGCATTTTCTCTTTGTTAATTGCTGATTTAGAGGCATCAATATTATCTTTCTTTTTCAATAGCAGCAAAAACTTTTTTCTGATCAACATTTTCATACAATTCACGCTTTTTTCTCTTCAAAGCGTTTTCAGAATTATTTAAATTTATTTATTTATTTATTTATTTCATATCTGCTTAATACAAACAGTTTACAAAAAAGCTTAAATCTACAGTTTACAAAAAAATATACATTATCTAAGCAAAAATTAACTTACATAATAAATGAAAGAATATATTATTTAATATTTATTATATTAAAAAAACAAAAAAATAATTATCTTAGCAAGAATTAAATTACAAACATAATTCTATTCGTAAGAAATAAAATATTATAAGCGAAAGTCAATTTGGTTAAATAATCGAGTTTTTTGAATTTGTTTTGATAAGGAAAGGTCAATCAAATCTTTGTATCTATTACCCAAAATCAACATTCGATTGACAGGTTCAAATTTACAATAATTAGTTCTATGGGGAAAAGTAACAAAGAGATTTGGGGAGCGCAATCTAAAATTTGTAGTAAAATGAATGTTATTGGAAATATATTTGGATACTATATTATTGTTAATAATTTCAATTAGGAAAATGAGATCAGCCACCTCTCGCCTTTTCTCTAATGAAGTCAAATTAATCAAATTAAGTCTATTCCGATAAGATGGACGAACAAGTGGGTCAGACCAAGGTAAGTTGCGTAAAGCAAATCTCAGAAATTTTTTCTGAATGGATTCAATTCTATCAATATGAACTTGATAGAACGGAGACCAGACTTGGCTGGCATATTCCAGATTGGGTCGGACCAAAGTCATAAAAAGAGCTTTTAAAGTATAGGGATCTGGAAAATCTTTGGACCATCGTTTAACGAAACCCAACATTGAATTAGCTTTGTTTATGATATAGGTGTAATGATTTTTGAAAGAAAGTTTTTCATCAAAGTAAATGCCGAGATCTTTGATTGATTGAACTCTTTCCAAAGGTTCGTTGTTAAAAGAGTAAGATGTTTGAATTCTATTTACTCGACGAGAATAAGTCACAAATTGACATTTGCCAATATTAAGCTTAAGATTATTAACATGACACCAATTATAGAAGTCGTCTAGGTCATGTTGAAGGAGAGAGCTATCAGATTCATTCACAATTTTTTTGAAAAATTTCATATCATCTGCAGTTGTGTTCTGTCTTTGATTAATTGTGCACGTGTCGTAAAATTTCTTAAATTTTTTTTTTTTTTTTTTAGTTCAATTGTTTTAAATTTTTACCTTTTTTTTTTTTTTTGTTATTGTTGTGTATTATAAGGAAAAAAAAAATTAAAAATAAAAATATAAATAAAAAAAAATGTTAATATAAAAAGCAAAATAAATTAAATGTTTAAATAAATTCGTGTCGACAAATTTATTCGAAATAAAATAAAATTAATAAAAAAAAACTAGACGCGGTTACCAAATCTTCCTTATTTCCTATCCTTTATTCCTGTGCACTTTTCTTCACTCGCTTGTCGTTGCCGTACTGGAGGTCAATAAGGTCTTAAAAACTGTTGACCGCCGGTTCGTAGTTCGTTAGCTTGTTGTCGGAACCAACTAGCTTTTCTCTAATTTACACTTATTGAGTAGGGATGAGCAAAAAATTCAGTACACAATTTTGTAACATCCGAGGTTTGGAAGCGAATTTCCAAGCCGTTCAAATCCATTTGGCCTCTGCTAAGCCAAATATTCTGGCTTTAAGTGAGACCCAAGTATTGGACAACGGAGACCCCAACCGTTTTTCAATCCCCGGTTATGATCTCCACTCTTTATTCGTTGCCCACAGAGGAGTCGCTGTTTACATAAGGAATGACGTCGCTTGTTATCCTATTATAGATTTAAAATCATCAAGTCCCTTATTTAATTTTCTTTGGTTTAAAATAAGAACCAACAAACACGTCATTCATTTCTGCTTCCTTTATAGAAGCCCGCAATTGACTGGCAATGATCATGTTGTCGAGTTTGATTTGCTGTCAGACCAGATAAATCAGATTCTGGCGAAAAACCCAGAGTCTGAGGTTTTGGTTTTCGGTGATTTCAACGTACACAACGTATCATGGCTTAGTCATTCCAATCGCACCAGTCCCGAAGGCAGATATGTCGAGTTTTTTTCAAATCTTAACAATCTGATTCAAATTATTTCTGAACCCACCCACATCCCGGATGTAAACCATCAGGGTCATCATCTCTTGGATCTGTTTCTGACATCGAATCCAGATAATTATCAAGCTTCAATTAGTTCCCCCCTTGGAAACTCCGATCATTGTCTCGTTAGCACGTCCTTCTCTCTTGATAATGCGGGCGGACTATCCATGGCTCCTGGAAGAATGGTATGGACCTATTCTCAAGCTGATTGGGATGGGCTCGCCAGTTTTCTTGGACGGATGGATCTGTCTAGTTGCTTCTTGGAGAGGGATGTTGACCTTTGCACGGCTGTCATTACCGAAAGTATTCTGCTAGGGATGAAACTTTTCATACCCCATAAAAAGGTTCAAAATAAAATGAATACTAAAAATCCGTGGTTCAATGACACCTGTGCCAAGGCCATAGCCGACAGGGATAATGCTTTTCGTGAGTATAAACAAAACAATTCTTTAAGTTTACTGAAGCGCTGGCGAGAGGTCAGAAATAGATGCAGTAAGATTTGTTGCCAACAGAAGGTTTTGTATACCCAGAGGAAGCGTCAAGAAATATTAAACCTTCCTAAAAATAGCAGAAGCTTTTGGACCTTCGCTAAAAGTGTAAAACAAAACTTTTGTTCGCCTACATCTTTTCCTCCCCTTGTAGATGGTGACCGGATCATATCAGATTCGGTTGGGAAGGCTAATCTGTTTGCTAAACTCTTTAGTCAAAACTCAACACTTGCAGCTTCAGCTCAAGATCCACCAGTCTTGCCTCCAGTAAGCTCTTCTTTTGGAAGAGTTTACTTTAGGCAACGTGCTGTTTTAAAAGCTCTCAAAAATCTGAATGTGAAAAAGTCAACTGGCCCTGATGGTATTCCGGCTGTGGTCCTAAAACATACTGCCACTGTTCTGGCTAAACCTCTGCGCAACCTTTTCTATCTTTCATATTCACTTGGCATTTACCCCACCAAGTGGAAAGTTGTGCATGTTCAGCCTATTCCAAAAAAAGGCGATAAATGCGATCCCTCAAACTACAGGCCTATTGCGCTTACTTCTGTTCTCTCCAAAGTAATGGAATCTCTCATTAATAATAAAGTTAAAAAATACCTTGAAATCAACAAATTGCTAAGTGACCAGCAATATGGTTTTCGCTCGAATAGATCGACTGGTGATCTGATGACATATTTGTCCGACAAGCTCAACACCAGTCTTCACAACTCCGGTGAAGCTTGTGTTGTTGCTTTGGATATAGCTAAGGCTTTTGATCGAGTGTGGCACTCGGCCCTGATTTCTAAAGTTAAATCAATGGGTCTAGGATCAGCCTTTGTCAATTGGATCAGCAACTTTTTGTCTGGCCGTTCTATTCGTGCTGTTGTGGATGGTTACCAATCTCATATTTTCAACATTAACTCCGGTGTACCTCAAGGGTGTGTTCTTTCTCCAACCCTATTTTTAATTTTCATTAATGATCTTCTGCAATGCACTCTAAACCCCATCCACAGCTTCGCCGATGACAGTAACTTGGTAGCATGCTACGATTTTATTAATAGGAAATCAGCTTCTTCAAATGCTGTAACTACTAAACGCAATTTTTTACAAAGTAGCATAAATCACGACCTTTCCAAAATTTCACAATGGGGTCTTCTCAACAGAGTTGAGTTTAATGCATCCAAAACTCAATGCTGCCTAATTTCCAGAAAGCTGTCAACTTTTGATCCCCAATTTTCCTTTCAAGGAGAAAGTATTGCCAAATCTGGAAGCCTTGACATTTTAGGTTCGAAAATAACTAGCGACTTAAGCTGGAAAATTCATATTTTCGAAACGGCAAAAAACGCAGCGAAATGTCTTGGTTTTTTAAAAAGATGTAAACAATACTTTTCCCCCTCTGATCTCTTAAATATTTACAAATCCTACATACGACCAAAATTAGAATACAATTCGCATATATGGGCTGGTGCTCCCAAAACCCATCTTGAGTACCTGGACAAAGTTCAGAGAAGGGCTATTAGATTAATCGATAATCACCAAACCACCAGCTCATTAACATCACTCAACCACCGTCGTAATGTAGGTTCACTTTTTATTTTTTATAAATACCTTGTTGGAATGGATACGTGTTCCCTGGAAGTAAAGGCCCTACTTCCTCAACTTCAAGTATTTTCACGCCAAACACGTACTGCTTCAACGTCACACCCATATTTCGTAAAAATTCCCAGATGTGATAGAACGAGCTTCGGTGATTCGTTTTCTATTCGCACCTCAAGAATGTGGAATGCTCTCCCATTAAAGTTGTTCCCGGCAGCTAGTGGACGCTTAATTTATGACTTGCGCCGCTTTAAGAAAAGTGTAAATGATTACCTACTAACTGTCCCACTTTTTAATCCCGTCTAAACTTCCTGTCCTTTTTACCAAATCCATACTTCTTCAGTATAAAAGGTATCCCACCTAGTGATTTGGTAACTTTAATAAAAAAAAAAAAAAAAAAAATATATCTGCACGTCACAATGATTTAGAACGGAAATGACGTCATTTACAGAAATGATAAAAAGTAATGGGCCTAAGTGACTACCTTGGGGAACTCCGGAGTTTGCTGAAATCGGAGATGATGTAACGCCTCTGAAAGTGACATTGTAACTTCTCCCCGACAGGTAAGACTGTATTCAGTTTAGAAAATATTCAGGGAAGCCGTAAGCTTTCATTTTAAGAAGAATTACGCTATGTGGTAAGATGTCAAAAGCTTTACTTAAGTCAGTATAGACGACGTCTGTTTGAAAACCTTCCTCCATGTTAGCTAGAAATTTGGAAGTACATTCAACTAAGTTTGTTGAGGTCGATTTATGCTTCATAAAACCGTGTTGGTTATCAACAAGAAATTTTGTGCAATGAGGATAAATTTCGTCAAAGATTATGAGTTCAAACAGTTTTGGGATTGAGGAAAGCTTTGCGATAGGGCGGTAATTAGAGACATCATTTCTAGCATTGGCTTTATGGATGGGTCTGATATATGCCTTTTTCCAGATGGATAGAAAAATACCTAAGGACAAGGAAAGGTTGAAGAGGCAGGATAATGGGAGAGCAAGAACGTCGGAACAATTTTTTAAGATAATTTCTGGGACACCATCTGGGCCTGGAGACGCATTATTTCCGAGACGGTTCAGGTATTTTTTTACCATGTCGTAGTCAAAATAAAGATTCGAGAAGGTTGTTTTCGGACAGTTATTCAAATGGGTGAAATTGGAATCTAAAGCATTAAATGCGGTGTCCGGGTACGATTTAGAGAAGAAGTTTCGAAAAAACTCACATATTGTACCAGAATCACCACTCGAAGAATTAAAGAATTTCATAAATGAAGGGTATTGGTCTGATTTTCTTCTTGAATTCACGAATTTCCAGAAGGATTTAGGATTGGATTTCAATTTTACAGACATGTCTGAAATATAACGATCATGTGACTGATTTAAAAGTTCTCTAAAGTTATTAAATAAAATTATGAAGTTACTATAGTCACTGTCAGTTTTCGATTTAAGGTACTTGCGCCATACCTTGTTTTTTCTGTTTCTTAATGTCTTTAAATCACGGGTAAACCAAGGCGGACTGGAATTGCAGTCTTTGTCTCGTTCCAAAGGAGTAAAAATATTAAAACCTTCTACTAAGATTTCATAAAATTTCAACGATATTTGCTCAATATTATTTTCAAGAAATAATAGAGAGAAGTCAATATTATTATAAAATTCGTTTAGTCCATTGAAGTTAGTTTTATTAAAATTAAAATGCATAGAGCATGTCAAATTTTTAGGACAGGAGGGAGTATTAATGCATAAGGAAAAACTCAGAGGGGGATGATAAGAGTCTATATCAACTAATGGGCAGGAACTTTCGATCGGAATAATGTTGTCCCTGTTAGAAACAAAAACGAGATCTAGTTGTTTGTTTATCCTGCTGATTTTTTATGGATGAGATTTGCTGAAGAAAGCATGAGTTTAGTGAATCAATGAATATCGATTCAAGTTCATTAAGATCTCCAGAAGGGATTAAGAAATTATCTTCATCATGAGGAATCCAGCTAATGTTAGAGAGATTAAAATCACCAAAAATGAAGAGTTCATCAGAGGGTTCTAAGTTTGCAGAAAAGGATTCAATAATTTCTGATATAGATCAATATTTCGACCTGGAGGAATATAACAATTTATTATAAATAAATTACTAGAAAACCCTTCTTTATAGCAACTAAAACACCCCCGCCCCTAGGCACTCTCCCGCTATTTGGCTCTGAGAGAGATCTGAGTTAATATGTTGGGTTGGCAGGCCAATAGCATGGTATCTCTCATATAGACATCTCAGTTCTGTAATGTCGGTAGAGAGGCCTTCTTCTAACAGTCTTGTTCTAATGTAAGTAGTGGTCTTTCCATTGATACTAAACGAGTCATCTTTATCATACAGGTAAGCGAGATAAAGTCTTATATCGTCATACAATTTTTTGTCACGCAATCGTGCCAGAACATAACGGCCATTGTCAGACACAAGAGATTTTTGTGTCAATTTAACGATTGGAGGAAAAAGTGGGTCGAGAAATGAGGGTGGAGTCGGGATGGGCTGAAATTGATTAACAGGAGGTTTGTAAGGATTAATGATCGGGGTTGGCTGAGATTGATTTTTGATAGGAGGTTTATAAGGATTTATTGTTTCAGCCTGTATAAAATTACTATATTTAGGGGACGTCGAATGTTGATTTTGAGTAATCTTATTATATTTTTTATTGAGGAGTTTTTCATTCGGGACATTTTCAGACCAGCGTGACACTTTCATATTTTTCCACTTATTCATAGAAGTCTTATTTAAAAGAAGGGTTAAGGTTTGGGTGCTGGCAGAAATCTTGAAATTCATATGGGTTAGATTTTTTTTTGTTATTTTTCGCGGAGTAACAGACTTACAATCATTAATACTAACTTTAAAATTATTCTTAATAAATACTTTAATCCATTCCGTATTAGCGTAAGGTGGCGCATTTGATATGCGAATAGAGGCCATATCCTTTTTTTTGTCAATGATTGGTTTGGTCTTGCTTATCTTTTTCTTCTGTTTTGTTTTTGTTGTATGTATAGAAGACTCTTTTAATTCATCTGCTAACGTAGGCGGAGATTGGGATGTTGATATTTCATTAATATCTTTGTCATTTCTAGCATGGGATGTGAGGGATGTGGATATTAAATTATTATCACTACTTACATTGAAAGATGTGCTTAGATTGTGCATTTCAGTAGCGATTTCTTGCTGGTTATTCATTACAAGTTCTTTCAGCTTTTTGTAGAGTGTGTCCAATCTATCAATGACAACCACGGTATCGTTTACAGCTTCTTTGTCAATCATGCTAAATTTATCCAAGTAAGGCTTCAATTTAATGTCAATAATGTTTCCAATACGGCTGTCGAGATCATTGGTTACGGTGGATAGATATTTATTTATCTGTAACTCAATAGCTGTCTCAATTGTTGTTAACAGCGTTTTCTGTGTTGTTTTAAAATCTTTTTGGCTATCAATAATACAGGAATTTAAATTATCAAAAGTTTTAGCCATTTTTCAAAATTGTCAGAGTTGCATTTAATTGTCTTCTGACCCATATTCATTAAATCGTCGTTGTCAGATTTTAATTCTTTGATGTTTTTCATTAGCTGCTCTTGGATGTCACGAACAATATCTTCTGTATGTTGGCAGTCAGAACATATAAAGTAGTCAGCTAAGATTGAATCTTCCCAATCTCTGTCACGAAATAAACATGAGCCATGGAAGGATTTCTTGCAGAACCCTTTACAAGTAATAAACTTTGATTTTTTATCATAGTTAGAGCATGATGGTAAATCGCACTTGTTTGTCATTTTAGAATATAAAATTAAACTTACGATTATTCACAATAAAAATTTAGTTTAATTTAAATTTCTTTAATATATAAAAAAAAAAAAAATTGCAAGTAAGCACAAAAAATTTAAGTGTAGGTCAAGAAAAATTATGTAATTAAAAAACAAATAAAAGTAATTTTATCCGCAACACAACTTAACACGTTAAAGACTTGAAAAATTATTGAAGAATATTTCAGTTAGACCTACTACCCAATTTTCGTTTAAGATCACACTATTTCTCATCAAGTTTGAGAATGAAGATAAAGTATTATTAGAGTAGGCTTCTGTTGAATTATTACTTAGTAACGTAATATAAAAGTCTGACTGATGCTTCTTCTGCATAACATCAAATTATTTTCTTGAAGTTTGTGTTTATGTTACATATACGCTATGCTCAGTATAAACAGACCTTGGCAGATTACTGCACTCTAATAATATATTAAGGTAAACACCGGCCTTGCAGATACACAAATGTCAAATGTCATATTAGATAAATAAACTTATTATACTTTTATCACATGGTGTCAGGTATGATCCTGAAAAATTAAAAAAAACAAAAAAAATCTAGAAAAATCTGAAGCATCGTGCGTGTATAGTTTAAAATACAGCACAAAATTAATAGAAAATCCATCTGGGATCAATCTGAAATAAATTGCGAGCGTCTGATAAATAATTTTGGTGAAATCGAACTGGATGATTGTGGCTGAAATTGAATAATCAGAGATTGCATCAGAAAGTGTGGCTAATGAGACTCATCTGATCATCTGATCGAGAAAAAAGAATAAAATTAGTGTTAGGGTAACATTTATAAATTAAATAATTTTATTTTTAGGATAAAATTTAAAATGAGTGAAAATTGTCCGAATCGGTGGAAGTTAAATGAAAAAGATGGGGACACCATTAACATGCAGAATTCCTAAATTTTCAAACAACAGTGGCAAAATTATTGTACCATCAAAGCACTAGGTGAAAAAACTTTCGCAGTCCAAAAAGCGTATTTAGAGTCGTGTTTGGATGCAGAAGGGCTTACAATTTACAACCGGTTCATGGAAAACTTCACTACACAAGAAAAACAGTCTGTCAATAATATTCTGAGCACATTTGAAATCAAACTAGCGCCGAAAACAACAGCGAGATATTCCTGTTATATGTTTCAGCATATAGAGCAAATACAAAATGAATCAATAGATACATATGTGAATAGGTTGTGGAAAATGGCAAAATTGTGTAAGCTCGAGAATTTAGAGAACAAAATGGTATGTAATCAGTTTATATTCGGATTACATAATGAAAAATTAAGAGATGAATTATTGAAAAACGAAGATGAAGATATAACTCTTACAAAAACAATATCTATCGCGAAAATGCATGAGATGCACAACATTGAACTGGCCAACATGAAACCAGCTGCTGGAGTAACTGAAAAAGACATAAACAAAATTGATAAAACACGAATGTCAAAAAAAGATTTGAAAACATGTAAGTTCTGTAACAAAAAACACCCATTTAAAAAAGAGCTATGTCCAGCATGGGGCAAATCATGTAAAAACTGCAATAAAGAAAATCACTTCGCAAGCTGCTGCCCAAAAACAGATTATGACCAAAAAAAGAATAAGAAAGCAAAAGAAACATCAGATAAACAAATAAGAAAAATAGACGAAAGTGATGAAAGCGAAAGCAGCGAAGATATTATTAAAACTATAGAACAAATTGGGGTAGTACAGAATGCAGGTAAAATACTACGTGGCAATATATACATGAAAGATGAAGAAAACCATTTCAAGAAAGTGATTACGTGCTGGGACACTGGTGCGTCATGTTGCGTAATTGGTAGTGAAAACTTGAAAAAAATAAACAAACAACCTAATTTCCGGAAAAGTAACATAAAATTAAAGGCTTTTAATGGCGAAATGACAGATGTCATTGCCGAAACAATTATTGAATGCAAAACTGACATTAATAAAAAAGCCAGAAAAGTATTATTTCAGGTGGTTAATGGAAATCTTGAACCGTTATTATCATCAAACGCGTGCCAGGTTATGAAATTGATACAAGTTAATAAAAAAAGCTTAGTAAATAATGTTCAGAAATTAACAAACATAGAAGAACTAAATAAATTATACATGAACATAGTGACATATTTGAAGGTGATGGTAGAATATCGGACGAAGGAAGTTCGAATTAGATGAAAATGTAATACCAGTTCAATAAAAACCGCGAAGAATACCAATAACAGTAAGAAAATTATTAAAAGAAGAAGTTGATCATTTAGAAGGAAGGGATAATAATTTTTCACTTTCCTTCGAGGGTAAGTTTAGTTTTTGGGCAGTTACTGAAGAGGAGCTTTTTAAGTTTTTTTCTCGCATTAAATCCAATGCCTCTGGCCATGACAACATTTGCATCAAATTCATTAGACTAATCCTTCCTGTAATTTTACCGTATCTTACTCATGCGTTCAATTTCTGTATTACTTCTTCAACTTTTCCCTCCTCTTGGAAAATAGCTAAGGTCGTGCCTGTTGCGAAAATTTCCACACCAAAAACCTTAAGTGACTATCGACCTATTAGTATTCTTCCCCTTTTTTCTAAAGCTTTTGAAATGATTCTTAGAGATCAAATGACTCAGTACTTAGAATCGAATAATTTACTTAGCCCGCTGCAGTCAGGATTTAGGAAAAATCATAGCACTACCACAGCTTTAACTAAGGTTGCCAATGACATTGCTCTTAATATTGATAAAAATCACCTTACATGCCTATTGTTATTGGATTTCTCTAGAGCTTTTGATAGTATTAGTCATAAAATTCTTTTCAGTAAACTAAAATATAAATATGCGTTTTCTAGTTGTGCTATTAAATTAGTAGCTTCCTTTTTTAATCATCGTAGCCAATTTGTCTGTTTGGGTGATTGTTGTTCTTCTTTAAGATATCTGTCTTCTGGGGTGGCCCAAGGTTCAATCATTGGTCCGCTTATTTTTTCGATGTACATAAATGATATCATTGAAAACATTACGCATTGCAAATTTCACCTCTATGCTGATGATGTTCAATTATATTAGGAGGGCCCCAAAAACAGGCTCGGTGATGTGGTTCATAAAGTTAATGCGGATCTGGCAAACATTTACGAATGGGCTCGTAGTAACTCTCTTTCACTCAATGCTAAGAAGACGCAGGCTCTACTAATATCTAAAACTGGTAAGCATTGTTGTGATTTTCCACTTTTTCTGGGACCCGACCGGATTTCTTTCTTGGAATCAGCTCGTAACTTAGGGCTATGGTTTGATAAATCTTTATCTTGGAGCACACATGTTACCAAAATTTGCAATAAGTCTTACTCTATTCTTCGTGGCTTATGGTCTCTTCAACAATTTACTCCGACTTGGCTGAGACTGTATTTGGTGAGATCCTTTATTATTCCTCATATTAGGCTATACAGTTCCATTTTTTCTTCTTTCAACTGTGGTGAGCTCAGCAGACTTCAGGCCCTTATTAACAGTTGCACTCGATACATTTTTGACCTTCGAAAGTACGATCACCTTGGTGCCAGCAAATTTGCTATTCTTAATTCCACGCTTAAGGATTTTTTAGATAAAAACTCTCTTCTTTTTATCCACAGGTGCATCTATGGTGATTTGCCTATTTACTTAAAGGATTCATTGAGTTTCGGTGTTTCCCGTCGCTCCTTTAATATTGTTATCCCTGTTAATCGCAGTCGACAATATAGTGGGTCTATTTTCGTCCGCGGTGCTAGTCAATGGACAAGTTATCCAATTTATTAAAAAAATTTCTTCTCATCACAGGTTTAAGCTCGCAGTTAATCACTTATTTGTTGCTTATTAATTAACTTTAAATAAGATAATTTTTGTTTATTATTACTAAATTTTTTGTCCAAGATTCCGGCTCATACTTCCCCCGGTAGGTTTTTTTAAAATTCACTAGAATTTAATTTAGGTTTTTAGTTGTAGTTATATTTGAAAGTTTTGAAACTTTATTTTAGTAACATATTTTTTTGTAACGAAACATTCATAAATTAAAAAGATTGTATCTTACTTGAATGTATTTTTTTGTAAAAAGTAAAATAAATAAAAAAAAATAAATAAATAAAGGGGAATTATTGAAAAAGTGACACATCCGACAGAATGGGTGTCAAACATTGTAATAATTAAGAAAAAAGACAAAAACAAAATTAGAATGTGTTTAGACCCTCAGTTCCCGAATATCGCAATAAAGAGACCTACAATGCAAACTATAACAATCGAAGAGATATTGCCTGAGCTTGAAGAAGCAAAAATATTTTCCGTACTAGACGCAAAAAATGGATATTGGCAAGTACCACTAGAAGAGAGTAGTCGTGATATTACTACATTTTGGACACCATTCAACAGATATAGATTCAAAGTATTACCGTTTGGAATTAACGCGTCAGGTGATATATACCAGGGGTGTCAACTGATTTTTCTACAAGATCTACTTCGCGCAGTAAAAACCCTCTGCGATCTACTTTTTCTAAAAGTAGGAGTAAGAGGAGAAGGCAATATTTAGGGATCCAAATTCTTAGTGTTTGTCTGTTAAATTAGTTCGGTATTTCGACTTTATTATTTTCATTTGTAAAAATGCTGATTCGCACAAATAATGTCGAACCAAAATATAAATTTTCGGCACATTTTTTTAGATATTTATCTTCTGCTAAATATTTCCAGAATTTATCTCTTGCTTTTGTATAAATATCATTTTGCAAAGTAATAATTTCTGCTTCAAGTGTAATGTTATCAATATCAAAATAGTTGAAAGGTTTTTCGCAATTGGTTCTGCTTTAATATTGCTATTAAATGGAAAACTCATAAATAAAACTACATTATCAAGTTTTTTAAAATCATCGAAACGGTTACCAAATTTTTCAATAAAATTCTTAGTTTCTTTGATATATTTATTTTCATCATAATTAGTAGAAGGTAGAAGCCGAACTTTTTAATTGCGCCAACATGTTTGGAAAATTGGATAATTTTTAAGATTCTTGAAATTGAAAGAAAATAAATATCTGAAATATGAATATTTATTGGCGATCGACCTAAAATCATTACGCGATCGACCGGTAGATCGCGATCGACGTTATTGACACCTCTGATATATACCAACAAAAACAATTAGAAATATTGCAAGGGTTGAAAGGAATTGAATGCGTCGCTGATGACATTTTAATAATAGGCAAAGGTCCAAATGAAGATATGGCTTTTAAAGACTACAATCAAAATTTAAAGAATGTGATGGAAAAATGTAGGAAATCAAACATGAAACTAAATAAAGACAAAATGAAACTAGCAGTAAAAGAGGTGAAGTTTTACGGTCATAAGCTAACAACGAAAGGCATTACTGTTGACGACGAAAAAACAAAGGCAATATTAAAAATGAATCCACCTGAAAATATAAAAGATACACAAAAGTTCCTCGGGATGATTACATATTTGTCAATGTATCTACCAAACATATCCAAGATTTCTGAACCGCTACGTGAGATCATCAAAGCTAAAAGCTTTCAATGGGCAAAGTGGCAAAATGAATGTTTTGAAAATATTAAGGAAATGATTTGTAAGGCTCCAATATTAAAATATTACAATGTGAATCAAGAAGTAGTGATTCAGACTGATGGTTCAAGAAAGGGATTGGGTGCTGTAATGTTACAAGAAGGACAACCGGTGAGGTTTATCAGCAAAGCACTTACAAACACTGAGAAAAATTACCCACAATGTGACATAGAACTACTAGCAATTGTATTCGCTTGTATGAGACTAAACCAGTTTATTTGTGGAAAAGATAATATAATCATAGAAACCGATCATATTGTGTTGAAACAAATATTCAAAAAACCAATATATAAATGCACAACACGGGCTCAACGTTTAAGACTAAAACTAAAACTAAAAACTAAAAAAATATGATTTGAAAATCAGATATTGTCCAGGAAAGAAAATCGTAATTGCAGATTTATTATCGAGATTTCCATTAAAAGATAATGAACAAACGTTAAATGAAAATGAAATCATAATGCAGAACTATTTGAACAAAATTGAAAAAATAAATATTGCGGATAACGAAGAAATTGATGATAGACAAATAGAAGAAATAAAAGAGAAAACAAAAGAAGATCCAATCTTACAAAAAGTGAAAAATATATTCAAACAAACTGGACATACATTTTGCCTGATGATTTAAGTGAAATAAATAATTATAAATCGTGCAAGAAACAGTTATCAATTCAAGGTGATATGTTGTTCAAAAACGAAAGATTTATTATACCAAGATCAATACAAAAGAAGTATTTAGAAACACAACACTTCGGGCACAGTGGAATCCAAGCATGTCTAGAAAAAGGCAGAAGAACGATTTTTTGGCCAGGTATGACAAATGATGTCAAGAATATGATAAAAAGATGCATAACTTGTTTGAGATATGCAGATATGCAAAAAAGTTAACAATGTTATCACATAATATCCCAGCGTATCCATATCAGAGAATATCAATGGACTTTTGTGAAATCGAATATAAAGGCAAAATTAGAAATATACTTACCAGCGTTGATCATTTTTCAGATTTCATAGAAATAAATATGATGAAATCAACCGTATCTGAAGAAATCATTCTGGCGTGTAAAATATTGTTCGCGAGATACGGGGTGCCAAAAACAGTGATTACTGATGGTGCACACAATTTTTTAAATAAAAAATTCCTTACATTTGCCGAAGAATGGAATTTTAATTATATAAATTAATCGCCATATTATCCACAAGGCAATGGAAAGGCTGAATCAGCTGTAAAAGTAATTAAAAAATTGATAAAAAAATGTGAAGACTCAAATCAATGCCTTTATAAAGCATTACTAGAACAAAGAAATACTCCAAATGAAACGAGCTACAGCCCTGCCGAACGTTTTATGATAAGGAACACAAGATCAGCCATTCCGAGAAATGACAACCAATTATTTCCTAAAATACCAACTGATGTAAGATCAAAAATCGAAAAGAGAAGATTAAAAAATAAGCAACACTATGATCAGAATTCAAAACAATTAAAAGATCTAGATATTGGTGAAAATATTGTTACAAAACTAAGGCCAACAGACAAGAAAAATTCATTTGGTAAAATAAGTAAAAAATTATCAGAAAGATCATACGAAATAATTATAAACGATAAAAAGTACATCCGTAACCGACAACACATCAGAGAGATTCCAAAAGATTTAATATTCAATGAAAATGAAACTAGTCATCAAAATGTACAGCAAAACAATGAGGAGTCATTTGAAATTACACCAAGCACAAATCTTGATAATCAAAATCCAACTGCCACTCTACAAACTATTCATATAAATGATCCAACTGACTCATATAACCAGGAATTCTCCGAAAGTAATAATATGGACAACATATTAAATGAACCAGACGAGAACCGTGAAATCCATGAACCTCATGAAGAAAATAATGCTCACAGAAACAACAATGACAATCAACACACGTCAAATCGCCCAAAAAGAAACACAAGACAACCAACATATTTGGAAGATTATTATTTAAACTAATTTTGTTGTATTTTGTTTTTATATATTTTATTTTTATATATAGGATATCTGCAAGGCTCAAATAATTAACCAAAATATTTTGATTTTGGTACTTAGATATACATAAATGCAATGAAATAACATTAAGAATTTAAAGGTTTTAAAATAGATGTAAAAAACCTACAAGTACAAAATAATAATAAAACAATAACGATAAGAATTAAAAGATTCTAAAATATATGTAAAAAAAAAAAAAACTTACAAGTACAAAATAAATAACAATAAGAATTTAAAGATTTTAAAATATATGTAAAAAAAAAAAAAAAAAAACCTACAAGTACGAAATAAATAAAAATAAAGATAAGAATTAAAAGGTTTTAAAGCATATGTAAAAAACCTAAAAGTACAGAATAAAGAAAATAAAATAAGAAGTAAAAGGTTCTAAATGAATTAAGAAGAACCTAAATAAATAAAAAAAAAAAAAAAATGTTGTGTTAAATACACATATACAATATAATGTAAAAAAAAAAAAAAAAAAAATATGGCATGTTACATATACGCTATGCTCAGTATAAACAGACCTTGGCAGATTACTGCACTCTAATAATATATTAAGGTAAACACCGGCCTTGCAGATACATAAATGTCAAATGTCATATTAGATAAATAAACTTATTATACTTTTATCACAGTTTATCATCCAATTTTTATTTTCAATCAACTTAGTAAGAAAAGTAGTTTTTCCGCAACCTGATGGTCCACTTATAATCATCGAGAACGGATACAAAAATTGATAAAACATTTCTTTTACGTGTCCAAAATAAGAAAAAAAGTGAAGAAGATTTGTTTAGTGCTTTTATGTAATAAATTATTATAAATAAGTATTCAAATAATTCCTCCTCACTTCTCTAAAGATGAGTAAAGAAGCACTTGTGAATGAGCTACACAAACCAGCTCGAAAAAATTATATCCGACGCAGAGTTATTCAAAAAGGTTTAAACGACACTTGGCAAGCAGATTTGGTAGAAATGCTTCCATATTCCAAATTCAATAAGGGGTTTAAATATTTATTGACAATTATCGATATTTTTTCCAAATTCGCATATGTTCAACTTGTTAAATCCAAAAGTGCTATTGATATCATGCAAGCTATGGAGAAAATTTTTGAAAATGGATACCCTAAGAACCTGCATACAGATGAAGGAAAAGAGTTTTTTAATCAAAATTTTTCCAAACTTATGAAGAAGTACAAAATAAATCATTATAATACTTACTCCAAGCTCAAAGCTTCAATTGTTGAAAGATTTAATAGAACATTGAAAAATTTAATGTGGAAACAATTCAGTTTGCAAGGAAATTATAAATGGATACTTTTAGTTAATGATTTGGTGGAAAAATACAATAATACTAAACATAGTGTAATTAAGATGATGCCGAAAGATGTCAAAAAATCCGATGAAAAAAAGTTATTGAAAACAGTTTACAATAGACTGAAAACTTTTAGACCAGGACGCTTTAAAATTGGAGATAAAGTGAGAATAAGCAAATCCAAAGGCATTTTCAGTAAAGGTTATATATCAAATTGGTCAAATGAAATTTTTAAAGTATCCAAAATAAAAGTTACTAATCCTATTACCTATGTTTTGAAAGATTATCACAATAAAGAAATATTGGGAAGTTTTTATGATGAAGAGCTGCAGAAAGCCAAGCACCCAAACATTTAT
The DNA here is from genome assembly GCA_964007475.1 of Hybos culiciformis. Classification (NCBI taxonomy): domain Eukaryota; kingdom Metazoa; phylum Arthropoda; class Insecta; order Diptera; family Hybotidae; genus Hybos; species Hybos culiciformis. The sequence continues at coordinate 13,713 of CAXFZM010000560.1, read as the reverse complement.
CTAGTGGAAGAAGTTATTCAGAAAAAAGGTGAAATGGTATTGGTAAAATGGTTAGGGTTTGATAATGCACACAATTCCTGGATAAATAAAAAAGCTGTCGTTTAAATAAAAAATTTAAATTTCAATATTTAAGATTATAATTTTTATTCACAAAAACTTATGACTAATAAAGAATTTATTTTCTTAAATTATTTCAACTTAAAATTTAATTACAGAATATCTAAATTATTTTTTACTTCAAATATAAAAAATTAACTTATGATCAAATTTAAGTTATAACATATCAATACGATGGCGTCCGCTGAAATAGTTGTATTAAATTTAAGCCATTTGTTAAATAAAAGTGAGAAAGAAAGGATGTCAGACTTTTATATTACGTTACTAAGTAATAATTCAACAGAAGCCTACTCTAATAATACTTTATCTTCATTCTCAAACTTGATGAGAAATAGTGTGATCTTAAACGAAAATTGTTTAGAAATTGTGACATTTGTTTTACAGAAAAGGAAGATTTCTTTTTTTTTTCAATCGTTTAATAACAGACTCTAACTACTCCCAGAACGCTTTTGGGTACAAAATCAAGAATCAGACTTTTTACTACTTTGACACATACAAAGCTACAAAATGTATATTGAAGACAGGGAAATATAAATTATTTTTCTCATCAAATAATAAATAAAAATTTTCAATAAAAAACTTAAAAATATATTTTTTAATTGTTTTTTATTTTCTAATATAATGTTTAAAAAAGTTTTTTATACAAATGTATTCAATTATTTTTTATTATTATTATTTTATAATATAATATTTAAAAAAGTTTTTATACAATTAATTTTATAAATTTACATTTCTAAACTCTTATAAAATATTAACAGAAAGTTGTTTTATTATTTTCTAAAAACTTTTCCATGTCTTCCCAGAAACTATCGCTCATTTTAGCTATGTCGTCCCAGAAACTCTCGTTAATTTTATCTGCTTCTTCCCCCTTTTCATATATTTCTTCTTGAAAATGACTGTCAGCAGATAGGAGATCTTGCGTTGTGATAACTTGGGCGCAATTCCAGGAATCTGAATTGATTTGGTTGTGGTTTGAAAAATCAAAAAGATGATCATTATCATAATTTAAAAGATGTTCATCCGAAACCTGGTGGTTTGAAAAATCAAAAAGATGATCATTATCATCATTTAAAAGATGTTCATCCGATACCTGAACAAAGTAATCATCATTATCATCATTAAGCAGCTCGGTCCAGTACTTTGAATCAGCTGGTCTAATTAATAAGTTTTCTTGAAATAAAAAAAAAAAAATATTTATTATTTAAAATATTTATTTTGTTGTAGTAAAAGAAATTGACAAAAAAAAAAATCACATTAAAGATAATATAATAAAAAATTAAAACTTACCAACAATCTGGATCCGGTTTTCTATCGAACACACATTTTTTAGGTGAATTCGTATAGTTTTGCTGCTTGCAAAAAATTTACCACATTTATGGCATAATTGTCGCGATTTTCCAATTGAAGACATTTTTAAGATATTTAAAAAAAAAAAAATAAGTTACTCCTTTCGAATATTAAATTCAAATAAAAATTTTCATAAACTAATTATAGCAAGAAGACTCTGATTTGTAGTTTAAAAAAATGCATTTTTGCATTTTTGAATTAAAATCGTTAACTATTTGAAATTTATGGAAAACGAAAAAAATTGAAATATGATCCTAACTTGCTATTCTTGATCAATAAAAACAAAAAAATTATACCTACTTTTTATTAAACACTTTTTTCAAATTAATTTCATAATAAAAATTATTTTACTCACGTTTTTTAATTTGTGATTTGAAATTTTTCTCTGAAAGCCTAGTTGAAAATATTTTAAACTTGAATTTTTTATTTTCGATTTATTTATTTATTTTTTTTTTTTTTTTTTAATTATTATTTTCAAAAGTATTTTCACTTTATTTTTTTTTTTTTTAAATTATTATTTTCAAAATTATTAATTTCAAATATATAATTTTCAAATTTGAATTTAAGTTTTCTTTTAATTTAATATCTAATTTTAAGTTTTCTCACTTTTTAATTTTTAATTTTCAAATAATAATTTTTAAAATTTAGTATATAATTATTACTTAAATTGATTTTAGATCAGAGAATTTACACTGTTTGATTTAAATTTGAATTTGATCAAAAAATTAAAACTTGCTTCGTTAAATACTAAATTTTCGTTCTTATCACAGACACAAAATCGCGGCTCAATTTACTTTTTCTCACATATGTACTTAAATTGTGAAATGCATTATTGCAATACGTGAGAAAATATTTTATTTAAGTCAGCATTTGCCGAATTTAGTATAAGCTTTTAAAGGATTCAAATTTCAAATTCACAAAAATGCGTTTTGGAATACGTAGGAAAATAAGTCAGCATTTTTAGAAAATCAACAAATTATTATTAACATAGAAATAATCGTTTTCTAATAATTTAATAAAAAATTATTTGCACTTAATTAATATCGAATTTCATTTCGAAAAATTAATTTTTATCTCTATAATTATTTTTTATAATTTAATAAAGCAAACGTCTCAAATTACAATATTGTCAGGTGTACAAATTCCTTTACACATACAGAAATAATCAATAATTTAATAAAAAATCAATCTCACAATTGAATGAAATGCATAATTTTCAAACATATATACACACACACACACTTTATCAAATCTATTCTTTCTACGACAGCACTACATATTGTATTTGTCAGCAAAAAACGAATCCGTCTAAATATTCAGAATTTCTGTAGAATAGCTTAAATATTCAGAATACCCTATAATACGATCCGCAATTTGATTTAGGGTCTTCCTATAATACGGCTCCACATCATATGGCTCTACAAGCTCCACCGGCTCCACAGACTCCACAGGCTCCACCGGCTCCACAGGCTCCACATCATCTGGCTCCACAATTTGGTCCAGGATCCCCATATAATACGACTCCACAGGCTCCACATAATATGGCTCCACAATTTGGTGCAGGATCCCCCTAAACTATCTACTCATAGTGACAAAATTAATTCTAAAATATTGACCATAACTGATGTATTTATCAACACTATTGATATTATTGATAAGATTTAAATGAAATGATTCTTATAGTGACTGAAATAATTATTATATTTCTTAAATTATTTTATCATACTAAAAATTACTTATCGTATTAACAAATGACTTTTCAGTTATAGTATAGGCTCAGTATTGGATTTCTTCATCTCACACAGTATTTCAGAAATAGCTAAATATTTGAAACAAAATATTAAAATAATGTAATTTAATTAATTTGCCTTTTAATACATAATACATAAAGCTATGTCCCTGCATATGTATAACTTTATTGCATGTGTAAAAGGCAAAATTAATTAGATTTTTTTAAATATTTAAATTATTATAAATATCTAACTAGTTTTGAATATGCTATTTGAGCTGAAAAAACCTGATTCTGAACCTAAAGTCGAATTTAAAAATTAGTGTTAATTTGTTAATTTAAAATGATAAAATACTTTTAAAATCTTAACCATACAAAGAGATTGTAAATCCAAAAAACTTCTATAACATTAGGTAAAACTGGTATACTGGACCCAATTTTCTTTTCGCTTCTTTTATCATCTTTTTTTCATTCCTCTTAGCAAATAAAAATAAAATATTATTTTTAAAAAATATATATTTCTAATTTCTTACTTTTAATAATAACAAAACAAAATAGTAACATAAAAATAGGAACTCCTTTCCGAATAAAAATAAGTAGATATTTATAAATTTAAAACATTTTTTAAGATTAATTTTTTAAGATTAATTAGTAATAGAAATATAATACAATTTCTAAACAGAGGATTACCTCAGTTCACATATTTACTTTACTTATTAAAATATGACAATCTAAAGGGTGTTTTTTTTAGAGGTATAGAACTTTAAGTTGGGAACACTTTTTTGACTGGCGGCCATTTTGTCAGCTGTGAAGTGATTTATGTTGAGTTTGGTTTGGCATTTCAACATGAATAGACTGACGCCTGAACAACGCTTCCAAATTGTGCAAATTTAATTTGAAAATCATGGTTCTGTTCGAAATAAGTATCGCACGAATTTTGTTTAGCGATGAAGCTCACTTTTGGTTGAATGGATACGTCAATAAGCAGAACTGCCGTATTTGGAGTGACGATAATCCTCAAGTGTACCGTTACAAGTGTACCGTTACATCCAGAAAAACTGACTGTTTGGTGTGCTTTTTGGGCTAGTGGAATAATTGGTCCGTACTTCTTTAAAAACGATGCTGGCCACAACGTTACAGTAAATGGTGACCTCTATAGAGCCATGATTACTGACTTTTTCGTTCATCAATTAAACAACTATGATATGAAGGAGCTGTGGCTTCAACAACATGTCACACAGCTCGTGCCACAATTTTATTGAAGGATTTATTGAAACGTTTGGTAACCGCATAATTTCACGTTTCGGACCCGTTTCCAAGATCGTGCGATTTAACGCCGCTAGACTATTTTCTGTGGGAATATGTGAAGTCGCTAGTCTACGCCGATAAGCCCGAAACGATCGACCACTTGGAGGACAACATTCGCCGCGTTATTGCCGATATACGGCCACAAATGTTGGGAAATGTCATTGAAAATTGGACCCCTAGATTAGACTGCGTCCGAGCCAGCCGTGGCGGTCATATGCCAGAAGTCATATTTAAATTATAATGCCAGAAGATTATCTTTCGAATAAAGTAAATTTTATGTCAATTTAAAAAATCATCTTTGTTTTATTCCATTTCAAAGTTCTATACCGCTAAAAAAAACAGCCTTTATATGATAGATATAATTTTTTATTTAAAAACAATAAATTTATATTTAAAAAAAAAAGTACATATATGTATAAAAATAACCTCCTACACATATACGCAGTAAATATTTTGTAGGTGAAAACCCGGTTAATATTAGGTTAGACAAACCCAGTGATTACCTGATATTGGCACCGGGTAGTCTATGAAAATTTTTCATACATGCGTTCGCTTCTAGCAGGTATCATTACCTGGTCATTCAATAAAAAAGAAACGAAACGAAACGAAATGAAAAACAAAGTCAATTAAATTAGTGGCTTCTCCTTAAATATGGTATTTTAAATATAAGGGCTTCTTCTTGAAAGATTTCTTAAAATTTTCTCAAATTCTTTCTAAAAATAATAAAAAGCTAAAATTGTTTTTATTAGTATATATATAAAATTGTTTTTATTAATATATTCTCTTGTAATATAACAAAAATAAAAAAAAAACTGAAAATTAATAAAATAAATGTTGATTTATAAAAAAGCAAAATTTTACTTACAATACTTTTTTGAAATTTGAAATTTTTTATTTGTTAAGTTTAATTAAAAATCTAATTTTTTTTTATTAATTTTTTTTTTACTTGTTAAGTACTTTAATTAAAAATTAAATTTTTTTTATAAATTTTTTTAATCATTTTTAATTTTTTATTTTAAAAACGATTTTTATCTTTCTCAATTTTAACAACAAGACGCGTTCATTAAAATTTCAAAGGAACTGATAAAATTTGAACAAAATTTCAAAATTTTTTTGTTTTTAATTGTGGAATGAGGATAAACGGAAACCAATATATAAACAAACCCAGTAAAAACGGGCAAAACACAACCGATTAAATATCCTGGTAATATTACCCTGTGAACAAATATTTACTGGGTAATTGATATTTTTTTTTGTAATGTAAATTAAATGCACGTATATTATTTGAATAAATAACAAAAAAATATTTTTTTTCATCATATCCGAATAATTAAAATTATTTCGATATGAAAAATATAAAAAAAATGTATAAGTATACTTAACGTACATAAAGAACAATTTGGATTCATATTTTAAAAAACTACCTCTAAAATTTAATTTCAAAAAACTACCTCTGAAATATATTTATGTATGATATAATGTAATCATAAAAATTAGAACTCCGTCAAAAAATATTAATATCAAACAAATAATGTAAAGAAAAATTTAAATTAATCCATTAAAAATATTGTACTTTTACAAAATTAAATGTATGTATAATCTATGAATATTCAATATATTTACTTAGCAATGTCCATCAATTTAACAATTAGAGAATTAACTTTAGGATGACTCTCATCATATTCAGTTGATATTTCGTAGAAAAATTTTTGAATAAAACTCCAAACCATCATACTCTCTGGAGGATAGCGTAAATTGAACAGCATATAAATCTTGAAGACAATATCCATTGCAGACAAAAAGCAATTAAATTTATACCTGATACCGTCAAAATAAAATTGCTTCCGGCTTTAGAATTGCACCACTAATTAAAATTATCGGTTGGATTTCTTGCTCTTCTCCAGCAATACTTTCCAAAGGCTCTCAAGCTCTACATCTGTTCTTACAAATTAAGAACGAGTTTTGAGAGTCTTTAATTGAGTATTTGGTACAAATTCGTTTCTGATTATTTTTATGATTTACTTTTCCCGTAGGAACCAATATTGAATGAAGCAAGTACATAATAGAACATGCCCGTTTGTCTAAAAAAAAAAACTATTTAAAAAATAAATAAAAAATATAATTATATAAAATTTAAAATTAAAATTAAGAAGAAATAAAAATTAAAACTATCTTCTAGAAGAGCCCTTACTTTGGGAAGGGTGTTCTATTTGTTTAAACTGTTTCAACAAATACAAACAATCTGCATCCTTAATCTTTTCTCCACAAATTTGGAAGATTTTAGTTGCAAAGAGCTCAAAATAATTGATAAACTCTTAGCTGATGGATACATTGTTTTAAAATCAATGTCAACCTGTAATTAATTACCATTAAAAAATAATTGCAAAAAGATCAAAGTTTGATTTAGGAAATACCAATTTATAATCGAGGGGCTTACGATATTGGTTCCAATTTTCAAAAATTTGATGAGTTGAACTTTGTTTTGACATGTCAAGAATTCTATAGTTGGTTGTTGATTTCCAACATTGTTCTAATTCATTCCAAGTAGAATTATTCGTTTTTATTACCTCCAAATCATTTTCAATATCATGTTCTGCTTTTATTCAGAAAATAACATAATTAATCAATACAAAATTGAAAAAAATTTGTCTTTAAATACTGAATGGGTAAATTACAAAAAATTACAAATTTCGAAGAACAAATTTTAATTTTTTTCATCGAAATTATTTTTATATTTTGTTATAGTTTTAAATAAATAAGGTTATAACTTTTAGGAATAAAAATTCGAATAGAGGACTGAAATTAATTTCAATATATTGAAAGAATCCCAAAAAATTATAATCCTTGATTCAATTCAAGGTTCAAATGAATTGGTCAAAGTATTTTAAAGCAAAAAAATTAAATTATAAAAAAAGAATGAAACTTACCAAGTAACTAATTTGACAGAAAAAGTAATTTCTTTAGAATAATTTCGTTTTTTTAACAAGCCACTGTTTTTCAATTTCCTGAGTGAATTACAATATTTGGCATATAATGAACATAGAGGCGCTTTGCCAGGTATTTACATATAATAATAATCCTAAAAATTATAAAAAAGAATTAGGGTTTATTATTTTTGAGAAACAGTTTTATAATACATACCATGTTTTCTTTTGGAAAAAGCATTACAATTTTTGTTGCTATTTGTTTGGCGATAGGCACACCCCATTTACAATCATTTTGAATAAAAAAAATCGCTATTAACTCCACAAGATCTCTACGAGAGCCATCGTTCAAGTTGCCATTGGCATTGTATTGAGCAGTAATGGATTTACCTTGAACCGAATCATTTAAAATTTTTGTTAATCGAAGTCCATAGCATCCACTAAAGAAACATGATTCAGATTTTGTTTCAATTCCAATAAATTTAGATGGTTGCAAGGAAATATTGATTTGTTGCCATTCCTTCAGATGATGGGAAAATAAAATTTGCGTTCCCAAATCAACACCAGTTAAGTTCAAAAAATTTTCTAAAAAATTCTCTGTCATTAATTTCAATGTTTGAATCCCAATATTATGAATATTAATAAAAATATTAGTAAAAAAAATGTCGGAGATAATGCAGATGATGTAAACCACTCAGAATCGGCTGAAACTTGGAATCGGTTGAAACTTGGAGAGAATTTTTTTTGTCTGATTTTTTAGAATAAAGGGGATAATGAGGGCTGTCTTAGTATCAGAGGAGGGTGGGGGCGGCGGGCGAGGTTAGTCTTTGGTGCTGAGTGGTTCACGTGTTCGTAGGTAACCCTGAAGTAAAAGTACTCTCTAAATAAAATTTGGCTAGATTGTTGTGAATTTAACTTGATTGAGCAACTAGCTTCCAAAATTTAACTAGATTCTAGAATCTAGTAACTTTTTTTTATAAAAAAAAATTTTTTTTTTGTAATATTTTTTTTTATTTATTACAATTTCTTTATTAGATTTTTATTAAATTATAATTTTATTTCTTACACCTTCTCCCGGATTCGAACCTGGGTCTTTAACATTGCAATTCGCCAACACTACCACTCAGCTACGGTATTGGAATTTAAAATGTACATAAAATAGAAAATATAAATTTGGTATACACATTTTCTTTGTAGTGTGTTAGTAATTTGCAATTCTAAGGACGCAGGTTCCAATCCCGAAGACAGCAAAAAAATTTGGTATCAATAATTGAAATCTAGCAAGGAGAAATAGATGATAATTGCAGAAACTAGATTTTAATAATTTTTCAAATTTGTCTAAAACTATTTTAAAACTATATACTTTTAAATTTTCAATATTGTAATCTACCAAAATAACTGGAATATTAATGATCTGAAATAGAATCTATGTTTGGTAAATTTGTAAAATTTTACCTAGAAATCTAGCTTTTGAGAACTAGTTTTTTGCGTGAACTTGGTTTTGAAACTATAAAAGATGAAACTATTTTCAATAATTGAATTTCCCAGTAAAAATCGTTTAACTAGATCAAAGCTAGGGATTCTAGCCCAAAATTAATTTAGAGAGTAGAACAACAATGTTCCGAATTATTCTGAACTATGATCGATCATAAAAATCCTAAATTACATTATTTTATTTTAATAATTCATAATAACCCACTAACTAATTATTTCAAACCTTTGCATTGCCCAACTTGATAAGCCCAACTTTCCAAAGGGCTTTCCAACTCGGTATCTACCAATTCATCAGCATTTTCGATGTAAAAATCAAAGCATTGTAGGTCTTCTATTCTTTTGATTTTAATATTTTCGTTATTTCGATCGATGCTGAATATGATGATCCGATATTATTTGACAAGTTCATTTTAACTCAATTTATTAACAGAAATTCTAAGCCGAAATACTTTCTTAAAAATAGAAATTTAAGTATATTTTTACTATTATTAATTTATATTACCTAAATACAAATATTCTATAAAATTTATTAGGTAAAATTTTTTGAAATGAACGAAAAACAAAAGAAAAATAATAACAAAGAAAAAAACAGTTGCAATTTAAGACGGCGATATACGCTGCAAATGACTGTCAAACACAATTGATACAAGCTGCAAATGACTGTCAAACAAAATAACCACCGTACATTTATTTGAGAAATTTTTATGTCATGGAAGTTATCCACTGTCAAAATCTTAAGTCCAGCTAGCGACAACGCGACAACGCGACACACCTTAAGCGACAACCCGACGCAACAACTAGCTACATTTGCGACAAAGCGACAGTTATGGTGAAGTTAGTGTGGACACAATTCAACTACTTGTACGCCGTAAAAAAGTTGCGTAAAATTCCATACAATTTAATTTTTTTACGTCGAATTGGGTCGAAACTAACTCCACCTTTAATAAAAAAATTAATTAATTCAAATTAATGTTTCGTGATTCTCACTTATCAATTTTAGTTCAACTTTGAATAATTTCAAAAATTATTTAATAGAATTTATTACCGTGAAAGAAAGCAATTGAAAGAAGTGACGGAAGTGACTGTTAATTAGGTTCAAGATTCTAAAAAAATAGTAAAGGAAGAAAAAGAATGCAGCATCGGCCTTCTTTATCTGGAATTGCCGTTTTATTAATGTAAAAAACGAAAATTCTATTTCTACCTTGAAGCATTTTGACTACTCACCGGAGAATTTTACTTATAAAAAATTATTTTAATTTGTTATTATAAAAAATTTACTTAGTGTCGACACAGCTTGATTCAAATTAGATAGTTTAATGTATTGTATTTAAGTACCACTATTGAATTTTATTTCTTCCTTGAACACCACTATTTTTCGTTTGCCCAACAATTCCTGTTAAGGGGATCTTCTTGACAGTCTAATGCTTTGTCTCCAAAAGATGGATTTCGAATCAGAGTCCCGGAAAATACCGAAATTTACATTTAAAAGTACCCAATTTTCCAATAAAAAATGCAGCAAGCGACAACAAACCACACGCGACAAAAATTATTATTCTTAACGCAACAAAGCAAAATATTAGAAAATTTCAAACTATTGAACTGGAATGAAATGGAAAAGGAAATCAAATCAGTCAGGACAAGATATACATGAAGCTAGCCAAAGAAATTGCATAAACCCAGCCAAAGATCGTTGCGCAACGTTCTTCAAAAAAATTGTTTTTTTTTATTTTAAACCTTTTAAGGTCTTAAAACCAATAATTTTAACTAAAATAAGATGTTTTTGATCATTTTGGATCAAAAAAATTAATAATCCAGTACAAAAAAGTAGTTTTTGTCAAGGATATATTTTTACTCACTGGAAACCTTCCGTCATCCTGCGTGGCCATCGAAGCCACTTTGTTGGAAGTTGGACTGTACTCTAGCCCACACTTCCCCATCATTAAGATTTCATTATCAGTTGAAAGTTCTATAAAATTCCAAGAAAACTTTTTTTTTTTCATATTTTTGATAGAAACCTCCACTTTTAGTCCGTGGCCATCGACGCCACTTTGCTGGAAGTTGGGCTGTACTCTAACACACACTTCCCCATCATCAGGATTTCAATATCAGTTGAAAGTTCTATAAAATTCCCTTTTAATCCCAAATCCTGGATTGAAAAAAAGGTTTCCTGATTTGTTGCTTGGTCGTTGCATGATTTTTTTTGGTTAGCATTAAAGAGTCAACTTTTTTTGTTATTGTCTTCTTTAAATGACATTCCAATTTACTTGTCAGTTTCTTTGTTTATTTACATTTGAAAAATTAAATAATAAATTGAAATCGTTTTGATCTATTAATTTTTAATTCCATTGAAAAAAATTTGAAATTAACGTCAACACCATTTTTAGCAAAAATTCAAGACGATGATGAAACTAGAAATAAAACATCAATGTCGGATTTCGAACTGGATGAAGTCGATTTAATCGAATGTCTATTGAGGACCAAATATAATACAAAGAATATAGTAAATACGGATTATTAAATTTATTTTAATTATTTTATATTATATCTTTTTTTTATTTAATTTTAGTCATATTTTTGATACCTTGAAACTATCAGACAACACTGTAGTTATATCATGTTCTAAAATATTAATTCGTATTGCCCGAACGAATAAAGATAGTGCATTTAAAATTGTCTCTAATCAGGGCTTGATGAATTGTCTTTTTGAAGATTTCCTACCACCATTAGATAAAATTGGTAATTTTTATATTATGAACATTATGATTGATACTAATAATTAATAAATATTTTTTTGTTTAATAAATCCGAATAAGACAGAAGCTGATATGTATCATTTTCCACAATATCTTTTGCTGAAATTATTTCGAGTGTTAATGGCACAACACATTTCGATTTGCATAAAATTATCATCGACAGACCTAATTGATAGAATAAAAAGTTACTTATTCCTAAACATGATATTAAGATAAATAGTTCCAGAAATTAAGACTAGAAAAACGAGCCTAATTTTGATTTATTTCATCAGATAGAAATTACAAAATATTATATAATAATGAATGTCCATTCGTCAGTTACTTAGAAAATGCTTATTCGGGTAGATACAACTGAATTATTTAAGTGGTCCTTTGCTAGCATTTGTATTTCCAGAAGCAGAGTCCTACCACTTGAAGCCTTAACTTATTGGGTTCAGTATTTTATTTTTTACTTTACCTGATACCTATCTATCTTCTAAGATAAAATTTTATTTAAATACTATTTCATTATTATAATTTATTTTTAGATGTTTGGTGTTAATTTGAGTCATATGTTATGTGCAGCACTAGCGGATCCAGTTCAAAGGCCACATTATCGTTTATCAGCTGCAATTCATCAATCAATATTATGTCAATTTTTAAGCAAAATTACTACATTAGTATTTTCGAATTCAAATAAAATACAATGGTAATTAATCAAGTCAACTAATCGATATCATATAAAAGTGTGCTATTATTATTTAATTATAAAATTATTATTATTTATAATTTGTAAAAAATGCAGATTGTAAAACAATGCAAATATAATTTAAAAAAAATATTGTTCTCAATATATAAAAAGCTATAATTTGTTTTTTCTAAAAAATAGTTTCTCTGAAATTTAATTTTGTTTACCATTATCCTTAGAAAGTAAGCGAAAAACTAAAATGATCCACAAAAAATTTTGCCTCAGATTCCTATTTACCGAACTGTATACTCACCATCATTATTGAATCATATTAAAAATTGGAGGGTTGAAAAGAAGCTATATTGTTTATTAATTTTTTATTTTTTTTTAGAACTTAGGGGATCTTAAAAAAGTTTTTCTATTACTTTTAACGCAATTTACAGTTAATTGATTAACACTATTGTTTGGCATTAGTAAACATAACATAACAATCTAGAACCGCAATTCAAACTTTTATTTTTCTTGAATTTCAACGTTGCGTAACGTAGTTAAGAGTCGTTATTGCAAACGAAGTTGTAAAGTTGTAAAGTTTGTATCCAGACAAAGGAAATTTATTCCCTATCTAAAGTAGTTTTTTGTTTGAAAATGTAATGAAATTTTTAGTTTTTATCATGTTGTGTATCTATAATTCTATACTGTGGCAATGTATATGTGTATGGAAAATCTGCATCTGGTGCTGGCTGCGGTGAAATCAAATCAACCAGATTTCGCATGAATTAGTCACGTTTTTAAGAAAAAAGAAAGCTAACAAATACTTGTACATAACTGATTGGTGGCTGATATAAATTTCCTTTCACGTAAATAAGTCACAAATAATTATTTTAGCTATAAAACAATTTTAAGTATATAAAGCTTGAGTTTATAAGCAAATGCATGTATCGTTTTAGTAAGGATTACCAAAGTTTAAAATAGAGTTTTATTTTTAATAGTTGTATGTGTTACGTTTTGTTTTTTTTATTTAACAAATTCAAAGAATAAAATCGAATAAAGTTGAGTGAGATGAGAAGCATACGAGTAAAATTATTTGAAATAACAAACAAAATCCTAGTATCTTCATCGTTGAACCTATGTATATCATTCGATTATAAATAAAATTATTAAAAAAAATTTATCATTTTTAAATTATATTAAAAATTTTATAATTTTTTAATGCACAAAGAAAAACATAACGATAATTTTTAATTCGAAAATATTTTCCACTATTTACAAAAAAAAAGAAAGAAAATAACAAGAAAAGTTTTATTAGTGCATTAAAAGTTATTTTTAATTATAATTATAATTTTAATATAATGTTAGTATATTGTATATTATATT
>CAXFZM010000559.1:0-14631 GCA_964007475.1 Hybos culiciformis | reverse complement strand
ATGATCAACAATCACTATTTGTATTTGTTCGAATGAAATTCAATTATATAACAAAGATTCGCTGAAAATTGTTTGATTATTGAGAAGATAAAGTTGAAAATTGAATTAAATTCTTATTTGATGTTTCAACTTTAATTGTTCTCATAAAATGGAAAGCAGAAACAAAATAATTAAAATTTTATTTGATTGTTTACGGCTATTCTAACTTGTTTTTAGTAAGTTGCATCAAGTTATATCAAAGATGCTTTGATTAATTGATGGATGCGTTGATCGAATCTCGTTTGATCTGAGAAGTAAGTGTAGAGTGTCTGTGTGTTTGTGGGCAATGAGAAAATGAACAGAACACGATACGTGCAGACGTGTCGACCTTGAAATTGTGGACGGAAGGGTGGTGGTGATGGTGGAGGTTGTGGTGGCTGTTGTTGTGGTTATAAAAGCACATTTAATCATAAAGTGTGCAGTACATTGGAGAAGATACGAGCATCATGGACATTCCAACTCTACTCGCAACCATCTTTGTGTTTCTGATCCCCATATACGTGTAGTAGGTTCTACATTTTACAACCTTCTATTTTACATTTTAAATGATCAGTTCACAATTCTAATCTACTTGTTTGTTTCGTTACAGTCGTCAATACCGTTTCTACACTTACTGGGGAACCCAAGGTGTGAATTATGATGGTCGTATATTCAACTTCGAATGGACTCAACAACCATTCCATGTTTATGTTATCAAACAAGTGGAACGATTCGGCAAAGTTCATGGCTTCTACAGTTTTGCACAAAGAATCTTGAATGTATCCGATGCAAATTTGGTTCGTGAAGTGTCCATCAAGTTGTTTTCCAAGTTCACTACGCGTTCGTCCACTTATTTCGGTACCAACAGTGTCACTCAATCATTGTTCTTCTTGAAAGCGGATGAAGATTGGAAACGAATCCATTCAATCATTACACCAGCATTTACTAGTGGCAAATTACGAGACATGTGCCAACCGATCAAGAATATTGTCGACAATTTCGTTCATTACTTGGCCAAAGAATGCGACACAGGCAAGAAGTTCAATCTTCGTCGTTACACGGATAGTTTGACCATGGATGTGATTGCCACTTGTGGATACGGCATCCAGATCAATTCGTTCGAACAACCGAATCATCCAGTGGTGACAAGTGCAAAAAAGGTTTTGAATGTAGACGCTGGATTGAAACAGATTCTGTGCTTTATGTTTCCATTCATTGCCAGATTGTTGCGCTTGGAAGCGTTCGATGATGATTAGGTGAAGTACTTTGATCGATTGACAGAAACTATCATAGAGAAACGATTAGCCAGTGGTTTGAAGAAGAAGGATTTGATTGGATTGATGATTGAGAATGCCAAAGATCAAGCAGTTGATGGAACGGATGATGGTGAGAAGAATTCCAATACTGCTAACTTGTTGAAAGGAATAACCAAAGATGAAATTTCTGCTCAGGCAATTTTGTTCTTCCTTGCTGGCTACGATACAACCAATGCAACATTCTTGCATACTTTCGCCCATCTGGCCATGAATCCGGAATGGCAAGACAAATTGTACGAAGAAATTCACGAGAATCGTGATCGTTTAGACTACGAGCACTTGAGATCATTGCCCATATTGAATGCGGTGATCAACGAATCATTGCGATTGGCACCACCATTATCTTTTTTCCAACGTCAAGCGGATGTTGACGTGTACATTAAAGAGGGCACAATTAAAATTCCCAAAGGAACACTAGTGTCCATTCCTCCATCCACCATGCACCGGAATGCAGAATACTTCGATAATCCCGATGAATTCCGACCAGAAAGATTCATTGAACAATCAGCTGAATCGAATCCAGCATTCATGCCATTTGGTATTGGTCCACGATTGTGTGTTGGTATGCGGTTCGCACAGAATGAACTTCGAATTGGTGTGGCTCATTTTGTACTGAACTACCGACTTGAACCTGAATCGGAAGTGGAAATGACCTACTGTAATGGGAATATGTTTCAATCACCTAGAACAGTGATGATTAGCATCAGTGCACGAAACAATACCAAATGATCAACAATCACTATTTGTATTTGTTCAATTGAAATTCAATTCAATTAAAAACTATTCGATTATTGAAAAGATAAAATTGCAAATTGAATTAAGGTCTATTTAAATCTTATTTAATCATTTACAACGATTCTAAATTGTTTGTAGTGGATTGCATCAAGTTGCATCAAAGATGCTTTGCTTAATTGGTGGATGCTTTGATCGAATCTCGTTTGATTTGACAGACAAGTGTCGA
This sequence comes from Hybos culiciformis, assembly GCA_964007475.1. Lineage (NCBI taxonomy): Eukaryota > Metazoa > Arthropoda > Insecta > Diptera > Hybotidae > Hybos > Hybos culiciformis. Next base: position 12,336 of record CAXFZM010000559.1, on the reverse strand, counting down.
GTGTTTGTGTGTGTGTGTGTGGGAAGTGAGAGAATGAACAGAACACGATACATAACAAACTAACAAACGTGGTCACTTTGGAATTGTGGACGAGATGGTGGTGGTGGTGATGATGATGATGGTTGTTGTTGTTTTGGTTATAAATGCACATCTAATCGAGAAGTGTGCAGTACATGAGAGAAGAGGCTAACACTATGGACATCTCAACTCTACTCGCAACCATCGTTGTGTTTCTACTCACCATATACGTGTAGTAAGTGCTACATTCTTTCAATCTTTTATTTCACAATTCTAATTTATTTATTTGTTTGTTACAGTCGTCGATATCGTTTCTACACTTACTGGGCAACTCAGGGTGTCAATTATGATGGTCGTATATTCAACTTCGAATGGACTCAACGACCATTTCATCTTCATGCTCTCGCTCAAGTGGAACGATTTGGAAAAGTTCATGGGTTTTTTAGTTTTGCAACAAGAATCTTGAATATATCTGATCCGAATGTGGTTCGTGAAGTGTCCATTAAATTGTTCTCCAAGTTCACCACACGGGCGTCCACTTATTTTGGTACCAACAGTGTTGCTCGATCATTGTTTTTCGTAAAAGCAGATGAAGATTGGAAACGTGTTCGGTCGATCATCACACCAGCGTTCACTAGTGGCAAGTTACGTGACATGTGCCAACCGATTGAAGATATTGTGGATAACTTTATTCGTTACTTGGCCAAAGAATGCGACACAGGCAAGAGGTTCAATCTTCGTCGGTACACGGATAGTTTGACCATGGATGTGATTGCCACTTGTGGATACGGCATCCAGATCAATTCATTCGAACAACCGAATCATCCAGTGGTGGTGAATGCAACCAAGATTCTGAATGTGAATGTAAATCTGCGACAAGTTCTGTGTTTCATGTTTCCAACCATAGCCAGATTGTTGCGTTTGCAAGCGTTCGAGGATAGTTCGGTGAAGTATTTTGATCGATTAACTGAGACCATTCTAGAGAAACGATTAGCCAGTGGGCTGAAAAAGAAAGATCTGATTGGATTGATGATTGAGAATGCCCGAGATCAAGCGGTGAATGGTGATGCTGGTTTGGATGGAGAAGACAAGAATTCCACTTCTAACTTGTTGAAAGGGATCACCAAAGATGAGATTTCCGCACAGGCTATTTTATTCTTCCTCGCTGGCTACGATACAACCAATGCAACATTCTTGCATACTTTTGCCAATTTGGCTATGAATCCGGAATGGCAAGAAAAATTGTATGAAGAAATCTACGAGAATCGTGATCGTTTGGATTACGAGCACTTGAAGACGTTGCCCATATTGAATGCGGTGATCAATGAATCGTTGCGATTGTCACCACCATTCACTTTCTTCCAACGTGAAGCAGACGAGGATGTGTACATCAAGAATGGTACAATCAAAGTTCCCAAAGGAACACTAGTGTCCATTCCACCATCCACCATGCATCGAGATCCAGATTACTTCGATAATCCAAATGAATTCCGACCAGAAAGATTCATTGAACAATCAGCTGAATCGAATCCAGCATTCATGCCATTCGGTATTGGTCCACGATTGTGTGTTGGTATGCGATTCGCACAGAATGAACTTCGAATTGGTGTGGCACATTTCGTGTTGAACTACCGACTAGAACCAGAATCGGATGTGGAAATTACCTACTGTAATGGAAGTATTCTTAAATCACCAAAAATTGCAATGGTGGCTATCAGTGCACGAAACACTACAAAATGATCAACAATCACTATTTGTATTTGTTCAATTTGCAATTCAATTACGCGTACAATAATGCAAATAAAAATTGAATTAAAGTCTATTTAAACTTATTTGCACGTGCTTGAAGTGAAAATAGAAGAATAAGTATTTGTCCAGTCATTTTGATATGTTGATAGGCGATCAGTGTAACTTTAGACTCTGGAGTGGTTGGTCGCATTTGTTCACTCCCATCTGGATTGTGGAAGTAACCAGAGTTGGTATGAGCAAATGTGCCCATCCATCCATCCATCCATCCATCAAGTGGCCATGATGAAATGTTGTCTGTCACGAAAGTGGCATGATATTGCGTGGATATAAAGTGTGAGCAGCACGTAATCGACAACAACAAAGTGGTGGTTAAGTACAAGTGTTATCCGAATGATGTGCACTATCAGTACACAGTTCTCGTGTTCACCTTGAAGTGACACAAACCAAACTGGTTATCCTTTATATAAATGCTCATTCTTTGTGGCTATAATGATGAAACAACAAATTAACAACATGGATATTGCCACCATTCTTACGACGATCGTCGCGGGCTTCTTGGCCGTACTCGCCTAGTATGTGCCCATATTTGTTACTCTGATTATTCATTGTTCTAATTCTTTGTTGTTGGAATTGTTCTATAGTCGTCAATATCTGTTCATGACACAGTGGAAGCGACAAGGAGTGAAGTATGATGGTCGCTTATTCAACTTGGATTGGAGTCGCAAACCATTCCATCAATTTGTGATGGATCAAAAAGAGAAATTTGGTAGTATTCATGGAATCTACAGTTTTACTCGTACAATCTTGGCTATATCTGATGCAAAACTAGCTCGTGAAGTGTCCATCAAATTGTTCTCTAAGTTCACCACACGTGCTGGTACTTATTTTGGTTATAACAGTGTGACTAGATCATTGTTCTTTATGAAAGCGGATGAAGATTGGAAACGAATCCGTTCAATCATTACACCAGCGTTCACTAGTGGCAAACTGCGTGACATGTGCCAACCGATCGAGAATATTGTTGATAATTTCATCAATTACTTGGGCAAAGAATGCGACACTGGCAAGAAGTTCGATCTTCGTCGTTACACAGACAGTTTGACCATGGATGTGATTGCCACTTGTGGATATGGAATTCAAATCAATTCATTCGAACAACCGAATCATCCAGTGGTGGTGAATGCAACTAAAATTCTGAATGTAGACGCTGGATTGAGACAGATTCTGTGCTTTATGTTCCCATTCATCGCTAGACCGTTGCGTCTAGAAGCTTTTGATAATCGTGCTGTGAAATATTTCGATCGATTGACCGAGACAATTGTGGAGAAACGATTGTCTAGTGGTTTGAAGAAGAAAGATTTAATTGGGCTGATGATTGAGAATGCCCGAGATCAAGCGGTGAATGGTGATGCTGGTTTGGATGGTGGAGACAAGAATTCTACAGCTAACTTGTTGAAAGGGATCACAATGAATGAGATTTCCGCCCAGGCCATTCTGTTCTTTCTTGCTGGCTACGATACAACCAATGCAACATTCTTGCATACGTTCGCCAATCTGGCCATATACCCGGAATGGCAAGAGAAATTGTACGAAGAGATCTACGAGAATCGTGATCGTTTGGATTACGAGCACTTGAGAACGTTGCCCATATTGAATGCAGTGATCAATGAAACATTACGATTGTCACCACCATTGACTGTCTTCCAACGTCAATCGGACGAAGATGTGCTCATTCAGGATGGCAACATCAAAGTTCGCAAAGACACTTTGATATCCATTCAAGCAACCGCCATGCATCGAGATCCCGAGTACTTCGACAATCCTGATGAATTCCGACCTGAGAGATTCGTTGAACAATCAGCTGAATCGAATCCAGCATTCATTCCATTCGGTATTGGTCCGCGATTGTGTGTTGGTATGCGATTCGCACAGAATGAACTCCGAATTGGTGTGGCTCATTTCGTGCTGAACTACCGACTGGAACCAGAATCGAATTTGGAATTGGAGTATTGCAATGGAAGTATTCTCAAATCACCCAAGCAAGTGATGGTGGCCATTAGTGCCCGGAATAAGGCGACAGAATAAATGTGTAAACTTTTTAATTTTTTTGTTTTTAAATTTAAATACAATAAAGTTGTTAAATTTGGAGTGTTGTGAAGCAGAAATCAATCGAGCCACAAATCAGATGCACGTGAAATTGATAAAAAATTAGTGAAACTTTAGACTTCAACTTCAAAGATCACACTTGTTTACTACGATTGATTGGAGATGATTGTGACGATGCGACTACATCGTTTCGTGGTAAGTTAATCTTGTTTTCACATCTCGATCAAAGCAAGCATTAACTAGCAAACAAGAGAAATGATCTCACATAAAGATTAACAGTGAACATCAGGTTATAAACAACTTCAAATGGGATGATTAGAAAGAGGGTACACGTGTTAGTCAGGTTAAATGCATCATTCTTGACGGGTGCGTATAACTGATCCATTTAAAGCAACAACAACAACAAAAGACAATCAATCAATCAACTGACCAGCATCAACATGGACATCCTCACTATTCTCACGGCCATCGTAGCCATATTGCTGGTTATATTCGCATAGTAAAAATTCTATTTCTCAATCCATTCAATCAATATTCTAATATTCTTATCGTTCAAAATTATTCTAGTCGCCAGTACAACGTACTGAAACATTGGAAACGACAAGGATTGAATTACGATGGTCGAATGTTCAATGTAGGGTGGAGTAACAAACCCTTCTATCAATTTGTGTTGGATCAAGGAGCGAAATTTGGTAGTGTGCACGGATTCTTCAATTCCACTCAATTATGTTTGGCTATTGCCACTCCAGCGTTGGCACGTGAAGTGTGCATCAAGTTGTTCTCTAAATTCACTAAACGAGATTCAATTTATTTTGGTACCAACAGTGTGGCTCGGTCATTGTTTTTTGTGAAAGCGGATGCAGATTGGAAACGGATTCGTTCGATCATCACACCAGCGTTCACTAGTGGCAAACTACGTAACATGTGTGAACCAATCGATGATGTGGTTAAGAATTTTGTTCATTACTTGAGTAAAGAATGCGATACTGGAAAGAAATTTAATCTTCGACGTTATACGGACAGTTTGACTATGGATGTGATTGCTGCATGTGGATATGGAATTCAAATCAATTCATTCGAACAAACAGATCATCCAGTGGTGAAGAATGCAGTGAAAATTCTCAATGTGGATGTAGAATTCAGACACGTTTTGTGTTTTCTACTTCCATCAGTGGCTAAACTGTTTGGCGTAGAAGCGTTCAATGATAGTGCGGTGAAGTACTTCGATCAATTGACAGAGACTATTGTGGAGAAACGATTGTCCAGTGGATTGAAGAAGAAAGATCTGATTGGATTGATGATTGAGAATGCCCGGAATCAAGCAGTTGATGGTACATCTAGTTTGGATGGTGGTGAGAACTTGTTGAAAGGAATCACCAAAGATGAGATATCCGCTCAGGCCATTCTGTTCTTCTTAGCTGGCTACGATACAACCAACGCAACATTCTTGCATACATTCGCCAATCTGGCCATGCATCCAGAATGGCAAGACAAATTGTACGAAGAGCTCTACGAGAATCGTGATCGTTTGGATAACGAACTATTGCGAACATTGCCCATATTGAATGCGGTGATCAATGAATCGCTACGATTGTCACCACCATTGTCTGTTTTTCATCGTGAAGCCGACCACGATGTGGTGATCCAAAATGGAACGATCAAAGTTCCCAAAGGGACAATGATATCCATTCAACCAACGTGCATGCATCGGGATCCAGAGTACTTCGATAATCCTAATGAATTCCGACCAGAAAGATTCATTGAAAAACCAGCCGAATCGAACCCAGCATTCATTCCATTCGGTTTGGGTCCACGACAGTGTGTTGGCATGAGATTCGCACAGAATGAACTTCGAACTGGTGTAGCTCATTTTGTGTTGAACTACAGACTTGAATCCGAATCGGATATTGAAATGATCTACTGCAAAGGAAGTATGCTTAAATCTCCTAAATCGTTGATAGTAAGCATCAGTGCTCGGAAAAAGTTATTTGATTGAATTAGTGAATTCTTGTTCAGTTTTATTAAACTCGACCTCAAACAAATAAACAAGTTGATTGAATTAGCAAATAAATTTATTCGATTGTTGTAAAAGAAGAAGAAAAAGCGAGTGTTTATTTGTATGAACAAGTGATTGACAATTGTAGAAAAAAAATCACAACCTCTCTTTTTGTGCAACCATGGTGTACTTGGATCACACAATGTCGATGTCAATGAAACCGCCACCAGCGGAAGGAGCCACCCAGCAGACAGTACACAATGTACGCACTGTACCAACATGGAAGTCGAAATCAGTGAACTCCACATCCACGTCCATGTCCACATCGGCGAAGTATTCGGTCACACACGATGTGAAGAAACTCGAATTCACCCGGAATCTTCTACGTGCTGAGATCACCAATTTGAACAATCAACGTGGTGCACGTCCCACTAGTGACAAGGAATTCGGCCGATATGAAGTGAACAAGTCGGTAGTGTTGCAACACGATCCTCGTTACACAATGTACGAAGCCAGAGTTCGATCCCAACCAAATTATCCGGTTTGTGCTCGAGTGTACGAAGCAACCACTGGCATTAAACCCAGTGATTTCTACATCAAAGTTCTACGACATTTGGGACGGAAACACGCATCTATTATGCAAACGTGGGATATTTTTATCGAAGAAGATCAACAAACAATACTGATTGTACAGGACTACTGCTCGGGTGGTAATCTAGGACAATTGGTTGCCGAGCAGTCACTCAATGAACCACAAATACAGATTATGGCGTGGCAGTTACTACGAGGACTGGATTTCCTGGGTGACATCGGCATTGCACATCGTGACATTAGACCGTGTAATGTGTTCTGTAAAATGGCCACTGGCAACAATTTCATTGTGAAATTATCCAACTTCTACGAAGCAATCACGTACTGGAGCACCAGCGAAGACGACGTGGTGTACTTGCCATGCAAAGCAGCTGCCGATCAACCGAAAGATGGCGAGAACTATCAACCACCCGAATGCTATGGTGAGATGGGCGAAGAATTTGATTCGATTGTGGCGGACACATGGTCGTATGGTGCTGTCATCTATCACATGAGCAGTAAATCGTATCCGTTCAATGTGGCCGCACTCAATGACGATGTGGAGAAAGAGATCCAAGAGAATGTGGACAAATTGCCAATCAGTCCGGATGGGAAGGAATTCCTTATGAATGTTCTTACCACTGATGCTGGTGAACGAATGCCTTTCGGTTTCATGGAGAAACAATCGTGGTTCAATGCAGCCAAGAAATTGAAGATCGAAGCGTTGGCTGAGAAAGGCAAAAGTAGCGTGGCCATCCAACCAACACCGGATACAGCAGAATCAGTGATGAATATGAAAATGACTTCGGTGGTGTTTGCCAATCCAGATGCTGATCATGATGAGCCAGCAGGCGGTGGCGAGGGCGCTGAGGCTGACGGTGCACAAAGAAGTATGGCCGAAGCGAAAACGGTCACTGCTGTTTCCATGAGTGGAGGATCAATGAGTGGAGGATCGGTTAATGATAATTCGATGAATGGTGCATCAATCGCTGGTGGATCGATTAGTGGAACATCTGAATCAACACCAATGGCTGGAGGTTCAATAAGTGGTGGCTCGGTTGGTGGTGTTTCTGTGAGTAGCACACCCAGTTCAAGCTCAATGAGTGGTGCATCATCAGTTGGTGGATCAGCCAGCAGTGAATCAATTAGTGGAGGCTCGATTGGAGGTACCTCTGAATCACCATCAATGACAGGTGAATCGACTAGTGGTGGATCGGTCAGTGGTGGTTCAATTAGCGGCGCTTCTGAATCACCATCAATAAGTGGTGGTTCGATGAGTGGTGGATCGACAAGCGGTGGATCAATGAGTGGTGGATCAATTAGCGGAACTTCTGAATCACCCTCGATAAGTGGTGGATCTTTCGGTGATGGATCAATTGGTGGTGGGTCTGTTGGTGGTGGATCAGTCGGTGGTGGTGGATCGATTGGTGGAACATCTCAAGCGCCATCCAAGAGCGGAGGATCTATTAGTGGAACGTCAGGTTCTATCAGCAAAACACCAGATAGCATTTCCGGAAAAAGTTCTTTGAAAAGCAGAATGAAGAAAAAGCGAAAACTGGCTAAGAAACGTAAAGTGAGAAAATCAAAGATCGCTTCTGCTTATGATGCTGGAGGACTTTCAGTTGGTGGTGGCAAATGGATGAGTGGAGTGAAGCCTACCAAAGTCAAGCGTTCTTCTGTTGGAGGATCATCGGTTGGGGGAAAGTCAATGGCAGGCAAATCGATGGCAGGCGAGTCAGTAGCCGGATCGTCAGTGGGCGGAAAGTCAGTTTCAGGAAAGTCAATGACAGGATCATCGATTGGTGGATCGTCTGTTGACGGATCGTCAGTGGCAGGAAAATCAGTCGCTGGTTCATCAGTTGGTGGAAAGTCAGTCGCAGGCAAATCAATGGCTGGCAAATTAATGGCAGGCAAATCAATGGCTGGAAAGTCGATGGCAGGAAAGTCAATGGCAGGATCATCAGTTGCTGGAACATCACTAGCTAGATCATCGGTTGGTGAGTCGTCAGTGGCAGGAGAATCAGTTGGAGGTTCATCAGTTAGTGGATCATCAGTAGGAGGTTCGTCCGTCGGTGGATCATCAATTGGAGGAAAATCGAAGAAGAAGACAGCCAAATCGAAAAGAATAAGTTCCAGAGTTGGTAGCAACTCCATAAGTCGCGGTACCTCGATCGGTGGTCCATCCTCGTTCAACACACCATCCAAATCGAAAGCCAAATCAAAGAAGACTAATTCAAAGCTAAGTAAATCTTCCGCATCCTCATCTGGCAATAATTCCACGTCTGGCATGAGCACCTCCAAGGCTGGCAGTAAGAGGACAAAATCTAAAAAGAAAAGCAAATCTCAATTGAATTGATTGCACAAGTAGATAAGTGTGTGCAGCATGAAGGAAACTCCATTGTGCCAGGAATAAGCGATGCATGACGATAAGATCGTAATGGAGTTGTCAATAAAGCAAATGCCTTTATCCACTTAATCGGTCGTTAGTGTCTCGCATCGCCCTTATCTAATCAACATCAAGTGGCATGTTTGGCGTGCCTCACTACGTCGTCGTTGTTGTTGTACTTCATGCCTTATAACTCCAACCAAACTCGCATCATTCACATCAACCGCATCACATCATGATTCTACAAGTGGCACTGTCGTTTGTTCTTCTGGCATCTGTGACCAGTGTTCGGTATGAACCGAATTGGGAATCACTGGATGCACGTCCACTACCCGATTGGTATGACCAGTCTAAGGTGGGCATATTCATTCACTGGGGAGTGTTCTCTGTGCCCTCATATGGATCCGAATGGTTCTGGGAGCATTGGCAAACTGAGCGTTATCCAGATCTGGTCAAATTCATAGACAAGAATTATGCACCGAATTTCACGTATCCAGAGTTTGCTAAAGAATTCACTGCATCACTATGGAATCCAGAACACTGGGCTGATGTTTTCAAGAAATCGGGCGCCAAGTACGTGGTGCTGACCAGCAAACATCACGAAGGTTACACACTGTGGCCATCACGTTACTCATTCAACTGGAATGCTAAAGACATTGGTTCTGGACGAGATTTGGTGGGCGATTTGAGTACAGCTGTACGCAATGCTAATCTTACATTCGGATTGTATCATTCATTGTTTGAGTGGTACAATCCAATGTGGCTAGCAGATCAAGCGGTCAATTTCAGCACCAATGATTTTGTGAAATTCAAAGTTCGTCCTGAAATGGAAGAGTTGGTGAACCGATACAAACCGGATGTTCTGTGGTCGGATGGTGGATGGGATGCACCGTCGTCGTACTGGAATGCCACTGACTTTCTAGCGTGGTTGTACAACGATAGTCCAGTGAAAGACAGTGTGGTCACCAATGATCGATGGGGTCATGAAACTTCGTGCAAACACGGTGGTTTTCTCTCGTGTGATGATCGTTTCTTGCCTGGAAAATTACTGCCACGTAAATGGGAGAATGCCATGACATTGGACAAAAAATCCTGGGGTTACAGACGTGAGGCGACACTGTCCGACTACTTCACCATCGAGGAGTTGGTGGCGATGCTCATGCGAACTGTTGCTTATGGAGGCAATATTCTTATCAACATTGGGCCAACCAAGGATGGAACTATCATTCCCAAATTCGAAGAACTTCTACTGAATCTAGGCAAGTGGTTGGATTTGAATGGCGAGGCAGTGTACGACACTCATCCGTGGATTAAACAGAATGACACCATCACACCCAATGTGGCCTACACTATCTCATCGAAGACACGAGCACTGTACGCCACTTTGCTTGATTATCCACTCAAAGATACGTTCGTGCTGGGCGCCATCAATTGTACCACTGTGAAGAATGTTCACTTACTTGGAACCAGTCCGGCTCAGTTCGAATGTGGCTCCAATGAATCCATTATCATCCACATGCCGGTAATCACACCACGATCTTCTACTAAATACGCCTATGTTTTCAAATTTACTTCGAAATAGTGATTAGGATCAATGTAAGGCACACAAGAACGTGAAATATAATCGGAATTTGAATCGCCCGCTTCTATTTCCACCTTATACTGCAACAAGATGGAAATAGTCGCGTAAAATGACAATGTGTGTGGAAATAGTCGCGTAAAATAACAATGTGTGTAGAAATAGCCGACATGTGCAAGTCGAAATAGTGGGGCAAGAACATCTGCTCGTGTGTGTGTTTGTGCGTATCCTCGTGCGTTGAATGACTTGAAACTGATTTGGCCATTGTTCTCACTATTCTTTGTGGCAAACAGAAGCTGAAAATGAATACGATCCCGTGGAGATTGTTGGAAGTGAACACGAGAACGTGGAGTGAGTGCCGTCGTTGGTTACACCCGAATCGAGCCTCAGTATGTCGGATTCGTCGTGCACCACAAACCTACACTCGAATGTATCCCACCAAGCTAGTGTTCACTGATGGATCAACAATCACCGCCCGACAACACGTACCACGTGAAATTATCAAATTCCCTACACTATTGGAGGAATGTCAAACGGAAGTACAACGACGTGAATGGTTGAAACGACGAAGACCAGTGGAAGTGATCAAAGTGAAACGCGAAGATTCCAGCGTTCAATACGATCCTAAACAGTACATCGATCTGGTGCGTCGTAAACGATGATGATGATGCTGGTAATGTTTGTTCAACTCGTTTGAGTTTGTTGTTCTCTTTGTTTGTGTAGAAAAGTGAATTTGTAATAGGAATAAAAAGAAGTGATGTATACAAGTGAAATGGAATGTTTCCATCCAAAATGCAATGCGTGTACATTGCTCTGGTTGTTCGGTTTTTGTTTACATTTGGGATAATGTTTCAAGTCATAGTTGGTTGTTTGCAGAGTTTGTTGTTGGAGTTCACTTTCTACGCATTCTCTTCGCTCTTCTCATCTTCTTATTTTTCTCTTCCATTATTCAGTGTTCTGTGTTTGCCCAATCACAGTCTAAACAATCGACAAATGAAGTGAATAGAGAAATGCACATGGAACTTTACAACCCGTACACAGGATGTTTTGATTTGTTTGAGGATTGATCATCAAACAAACGTTGTGTTCATTACAAACTTGGATTGACTTCAACAATGGTGTTGGTGTCAGTGTTGATGGTGGTTGTTGTTGTGTACAATCATCATTAATCATCCAAATTCGATTCCAACTCTATACTCCAGTGACTCGTGCACACAGGTGCTGGTGACCAATCCAAACAAGTCCCCAGGTGTATGGTCGCATGGTGTTGGTTGTGTGCAAAGTGAATCACCATTGTTCGGTTTGTTCACTTTGCTCATTCGTACTCGTTTCTCTCTCTCTCTCTCTCTCTCTCTCTCTCTCTCTCTCTCTCTCTCTCTCTCTCTCTTTCAACATCGAGGGTGGTACAAGGCCAATTGTGTTACATTCTACTTCGGCTTGCCTCTTGTTTGCACTTACACAAACTGGTACAAACGTGCAGCAGTCGTCAAGCAGTCTAGCTTCTTGTTTTGTGGTTGTGGTTGTTGTGGAGAGAGAGGACAGTCCACCGTCCAATCTTCCACCTCTCACATTCTCATTCAATTAATTGACTCGTTACTGCTTGTCACATTCACTACCAACATCAAACTAACCAGCCTCTCATTTCATTCACTTGCTTCTTCTTTTTTGTTGCTCTCTTTTTAATCTTGTGTCATTGTTTCATTTTCAAATCTTTACATGTAGGTAGTTTGATAGAGAAGGTTTACTTCTTATCCAGACAACAAAATGACTAAGAGATAGAAAGAGAGAGAGAGAAGTGAACGAGCACTTTTTGAAGAGGATGAATTACAAAATTCCATTCTTGGCATTCCTCGAACAAGAGCACTAGGAGGTGTTAAAGTGGAGATGATGTCGATGAAGGTGATGGTGAGAGTTGTGTTCATCTTCATTCTT